>CM033792.1:46871948-46892721 GCA_019656835.1 Rhododendron ovatum
AGAGAGAGAGAGAGAGACCTTGGGCGTTGACATATTAATGTATCTATCAAACTTCCGTACATAATTTGCATCTATCAAACTTAAATAGAGAGAGAGAGAGAGAGAGAGAGAGAGAGAGAGAGAGAGAGACCTTTGGCGTTTGGTTGATTCCGTGAGATCGTTGATTTTGGAATGGATGTTGAGAGAAGCGAGCATTTGCTCGTTGCGCTTTATGTTCTCGAGCCGACGGCGCTCGTACTCTGTTAACTTCTCGGGCGCCATGGGAGCGAGTGAGAGAGTTGCAGAGAGAGAGAGAGAGAGAGAGGGGTAGATGTAGGCGGGAAAGATAACTGGCGGGAAACAGGGTAAGGTGATAAACGTGGCGTCATCTGTGGCCGTTGGATGTGAAGGCTGGGACCTCAAAAAAATACTGTAATGTGAAGTTAGTGTCCCATTTATTTTGCTACTCATTATATAATCTAAATGAAAAAAATATTATGACCTCCATCTCAATTAGTTTCTCCACTTTCACTATTTGGAATCTCTCAAAAAATTATTTATATCTCTCAATTTATAATTTATTTTATGCAATATCGATATCATTTGATAGATTTCAAATAACAACAAATTGGTCTAAAGTCCAAAAGAAGAGGTTCCAAAGCAGATTTAGTCCAGCTTAAATTTCAGTGATATGTAAAGTCCATTAATGAAAATATTTTGGAGTTTAAGGTTCGTGAAAAGATCAAATTGCCTTTAATGAGACAAGGGCATTGTTTAGCTAACACAAAAAGAATGTCTTTTTTTATTTAAATTGACTTTAATGAGACAAGGGCATTGTTTAGCTAATGCAAAAATATCTTCTTCTTTTTTTTATTATTTTGACCGTTGATCGGCGTTGACCGACGTTGACCGGTGTATTTGTTCACTTTTGCTATATCTGTTGATTTTTTTTATTTTTTTGACCGTTGACAAGCGTTGATTGACGTTGACCGGTGTATCTGTTCATTTTTTGTGTATCTGTTGATTTTTTTATTTTTTGACGGTTGACCGGTGTATCTGTTCATTTTTGGTGTATCAATTGTTGATATATTTGTATTTTAAGTGGAGGTTATGGTGATAGGGGTGGTGGTGGAAGTGGAGGTTGTGGATCTATTTTGGTATATCTGATGTTGATATATATATATATATGTATGTATATATATATATATATGTATGTATCTGTTTTGTGTTGGTGTGTCTGTTTTGGTGTATTGGTATATCTGTATATGTTTTGTGTTGTGTTGGTGTATGTGTTTGGTATATTTATATCTATTTTTTTGTATCTATTGCTGGTATATTTATATCTATTTTGGTACATCTACTATTGATATAACCGTATCTATTTTGTGTTGGTGTATCTGTTGCGGTATATCTATTATATCTGTTTGGTGTATCTGTATCAGGTATATCTGTATCTGTTTTATTTTAAGGAAAAAAAAAAAAGAAACTTTGTTGTGGCAGTGGCGGTGGTTGTGGGGTGGTAGTGGTAGACATGGTCGTGGTGGTGGTAGACATAGACACCTGATCCTAACGAAATATCATATAAACACTTGACATATTAAAAATACTCATCAATTAAACTCCTACGTCCCGTCAACCTCCGTCCAAAATAAATGAAAATATGTTTCTCTCTCCAATTTTGCAAGAGAGAAGCTGGAGCAAACCCTAGCAGATATTGTTGGTATATTTGTATTTGTTTTGGTACATCTGTTGTTGATATATATATATATATATATATATGTATCTGTTTGTGTTGGTGTATGTGTTGTGGTATATCTATTGTATCTGTTTTGGTGTATCTGTATCAGGTATATCTGTATCTGTTTTATTTTAAGGAAAAAAAAAAAAGAAACTTTGTTGTGGCAGTGGCGGTGGTTGTGGGGTGGTAGTGGTAGACATGGTCGTGGTGGTGGTAGACATGGACACCTGATCCTAACGAAATATCATATAAACACTTGACATATTAAAAATACTCATCAATTAAACTCCTACGTCCCGTCAACCTCCGTCCAAAATAAATGAAAAATATGTTTCTCTCTCCAATTTTGCAAGAGAGAAGCTGGAGCAAACCCTAGCAGATATTGTTGGTATATTTGTATTTGTTTTGGTACATCTGTTGTTGATATATATATATGTATCTGTTTGTGTTGGTGTATGTGTTGTGGTATATCTATTGTATCTGTTTTGGTGTATCTGTATCTGGTTATCTGGTTATCTATATCTGTTTTGTGTTGTGGTGGTGGCGGTGGCAGTAGCGGTGGAGCGGTGGTGGACATGATTGTGGGACTGGAATGGTGGTGGTGGTGGAATGGTTATGGAGGTGTTGAGGGGAGGAGAGTGTGGTGGAAGTGGTGGTGGTTGAGGAGGAGTGGTGGTAGAGGTGGTGGTGGAAGTAGAGGTTGTGGTGGCATGGTGGTGGTGGTGGCGGCGGCGGCATCGTGGTGGTTAAGGTGGTGGTGGCGTGGTGGTGATAGAGTGGTGGCATGGTGGTGGTGGAAGTAGACGTTGTGGTGGTAGCGACGGCGTCGTAGTGGTGGTGGTGGTGGAGATGGTGGCGTGGTAGTGATGGAGTGGTGGTGGTGATGGAATGTCGGTAGAGGTGGTGGAGGAAGTGGAAGTAGAGGTTATAGTGGCATGGTGGTGGTGGCGGCGGCGGCGGCGGCGGCATCGTGGTGGTGGAAGTGATGGTTGAGTGGTAAAGGGGGTGGTGATGGAGTGTTGGCATGGTGGTGGTGGTGGAAGTGGAGGTTGTGGTGGTGGTGGTGGTGTCGTAATGGTGGTGGTGGAAGTAGTGGTTGAGTGGTGGAGGTGGTGGCATGGTGGTGCTGGAGTGGTGGTAGAGATGGTGGTGGAAGTAGAGGTTGTGGTGGCATGGTGGTGGTGGTGGTGAAAGTGGTGGTGGTGGAGGTGGAGGTGGATGTGGTGGCGTGGTGGTGATGGAGTCGTGGTAGAAGTGGCGGTGAAAGTGGAGATTGTGGTGGTATGGTGGCGGTGGTGGTGGAGGTGGCGGCGGCATGGTGGTAAAGGTGGTGGTGGAAATAGAGGGTTTGGTGGCATGGTGGTGGTGGTGGTAATGGAGTGGTGGTGGAAGCGGAGGTTGTGGCGGCATGGTGGCGGTGGTGGTAGCGTCGTGGTGGCGGTGGTAGAAGTGGTGGTTGGGTGAAAATAAAAAATGAACGGGATTGTCTCAATGATAAGGGCGAATGACTGACTTTGGGAGTACTCCCCTTGATCAGGTGTTCGATTCTTTACCGAGTGAGTATCCTGATAGTAGGGGAACGTGACTTGTAAAGACCTGATTTTTTTTTTAAATAATAATAATTACTCAAACAAAAATAATTATTTTGCTCGAAAAATTATTTATGCCGTCATACAAAATTTTATTCCATTATCATTCGTGTGTGCGCGCGTACCGGCGAGTAATTTTTCTTGTGGATACTTTGGTCGTAACAGAGTATTTTTTTTTAACCTAACACTAATATCCAGCCTCACCTTCTTCTTGTGCATTGTATTTTGCCTGCCATTCACCCAATTCATTTACTCTGACCAAACCATCTCAAACCAACTAAACCATTATTTTCCTTTCCATCCGTCCATCAACTTCTCCCATCACCAGGTTTGGCCATTTCTGGCACTCACTTTTCTTTGGCTAATGAAATAGCAACACCCTAATGCAATACAATCTTCTAACTCTTAAACTAAACCTTAAACTCCACACTACATTACCCAAGAGATATATACACCTCCCTATATTACTCTTCTTTCTTTCTTTTCTTCTTTTATCAACACCAACACACACACACACACTTCAGCAGAGAGAGGGAATTGTAGAGAGAGAGAAGAACAGCCAACCGGGTCTCCATTTCTAGCCACCACCGTGCACCTCCGTTACCAACCGAGACCACCATCTCCTCTTCTTCCCTCCGCACGAGCCGGGTACCACCAACACTACCACCTTTCGACTGAGCTCCGCCGCCGTCCTGACCCGCCACCGAATCACTCCGTAAACCTTTTTGTCGGACAAGAGGTAGTTAAAACTTACCTCCCTAAGTGTATATTTGTTGCTAGTATAATATTGAGATGCTTGGCAAGTAACCTGTGATTAATCGGAAATGTCGGAATGGAGAACGATGTGTTAAATTTTTAGCTCGTGTTCTAGAAATTTTGATTTGGAGGACTAGTTATGATTATGAAAGTCTTGGTAAATCTTATTTAGAAAGTTTTCAATTTAGTATATATGTGGTTATGCATGCCCTAAACCTACATGTCGTAATGTTAGCTTACTGGGATAACAAGAAACAATGCCACATAATCTCATGCTTAATGACGTTCAAAATCCATGCTCAGACTTAGAATATTTTAATTTGACAGAAACGATTGAAGGAAGTTTATGTATAATTTCATTCAGTGTTAGTCGTTATCGGGATTGATATGCATCTGTTAGTTAAATCCTTAACATTTCTATTAGTATATTAGTTAACGAAAGTCCTTGTGGATAAGCTACTAAATGAACAAAATAGAAAAGAAAAAGAAAGGTTTAATTATGTTTTCGTGGTTGTCAGTATTATTGTTAATGATATTCATTATTGATATTGTTACTTGTCTTGATAAATGTTATTGTCCTGCGAGAACTTAGAACAGACTTAGGTTCACGGGGTGGTACACGATTAGAGAATCACGTAGACGTTGATAAGTAAGGGATAAATCGGAAAGTGATTGAGTTATGATTTTAAGATGGGTGCTAACAGGGGCCCAGCCTTGTATTAATGGGTGCTAACAGGGGCCTAAGTTGTTTGAGAAACGTAACCTTAGGTAAGGCACAGTGGTGATTGGCTGTGAGAATAGATTTAGTTCCTTCCTTGTGTGGTTGCGTTGACTGTAGATCCGAGTAAATAATTTGGTAGCTATTAGCGAGACACAACAAGGAGCTGTCTGAATCACACTGGGTTGCCTTACGCTAGAGGTTAAGAGTAGGACGGATCTCAAGGTGAGATCCTAGATTTCACATAAGTTAAGGAGTAGTAATTGAAATCAAGCGTCATTTATTATTTGCATTGCTATCCTTATCTTGTTATGTGTAAGTTATAGGTTTCGAGTAGGTTTCGGCTAGTGAGCGTCATCGCTCATGGTACTACGTTGCCCTGGTGACTCGAATGCCAGGTACCGAAGACAGAGCATAAGTGTCGTACAATCCGACTGGAGTCAACACTGCTGAGGAAGGAGCCGAAGAACCTTGGTTTCCGTATGCGTAGTCACTCTGATTTAATTTAAGTCAACTTTATTTTGGAAGCTTCAAGGCTTATTTGGGGAATTGTAATATTTGGTCAAATTTGGCTACTTAAACTAAACTCGGTATGGTTGTAATATGATGACATTTGCTTTTGAAACAGTGATGTATTAAATCTATAAATTTTAAATTGGAAAAATTGTCCTTCAAATGTTCTTATTAATGTTTCGAAATTCGGGGCGTTACATGACTGGTGTGGCCGCACTAATTTCCTCCGAGGTTTGGGTTGCGTAGTCAGATCCAATTGTGGCTCGGTTGTAGGACTGTTCCTCGATTGTAAATAAATAAATAAAAATTTCACAAAGAGCTACCAGCAAGTCAGCAACACCGCACGTCAAAAAGACTTTGTGTGACACCCCATTTTTCGATGGCCGGCGGTGCTGCAGAAAGCGTCCGAACGGAAGGGGGCAAGTCATGGTTTATAAGGAAAGATCTCTCCTATTTGTATATGGCCTTTTAAAGCCGTGAGGGCGGGTCAAAAAGTATAGGAACTTCCCAATTAAGCGTGCTCATTCTGGAGCAATCCAAGGATGGATGACCTCACTGGGAAATCTATGGGCTTTGGGCGTTCAAAGCGGACAATATTATACAAAAATGGAGCGGGTTGTTACATATGGTATCAGAGCACAACCTTGGTCTACATGGTGGGGGCCACCTCTAGAATCTGGTACGAGCACACTGATTGTGTTGTACAAAACTAAGTGTCACACCATGGCCACTAGGGGAAGGTTGCTGGGCCTGTGCAACGAGAACGTTGCATTCCTAAGGGGGGTAGATTGTGACACTCCGCTTTCCGATGGCTGGCGGTACTGCAGGAAGCGTCCGGATAGAAGGGGGTAAGTCATGGTTTATAAGGAAAGATCCCTTTTACTTGTACAAGGCCTTTTAAAACCGTGAGGGCGGGCCAAAGCGCATAGGAACTTTGCAGTTAAGTGTGCTCATCCTGGAGCAATCCAAGGATGGGTGACCCCACTGGAAAGTCTATGGGCTTTGGGCGTCCAAAGCGGACAATATTGTACAAAGATGGAGTTTTGGCATACCCTGTTGTTGCTAGACAGCTTCCCGGAGTAGTCTAGAGTCGACTATATACAGGTGTGTCTGGACCAAGGCCTGGTAACAAACTGAGCAAGGGTTAGGTTTCTCTTTTTTTTTTCGCGCAATTTCTAAAGTGTGAGGTCACTCGTATTTTTATAAGACAAAAATACCCTTACAATAAATAAAAACTATATACTCCTCCCGCCACATCATCGTCGGAATTTGGATTGGTATAGTTGTTGGTGCCGAAAAGTTGACTAGAAAAGTCACATACACCCAAAAAGTTGGCGGCGGCAGAAAGTTAGCTGGAAAAGTTACCGGCGCCGGAGTTGGTCACTGATGACTGGCTTCGAGGATCGGAGGATGGTGACCGGAGATGTTGACCGGTGGGAAAGAAAATGTGGACCGGTGATGGTGACATTTTGATAATAAAAAAATAAAATGATATCGACCAGAGGTGAATTTAATCTGTTGAGTTGTTTTAAACAGCTAAACTAAACAAAAAAAGTTTTCGTCTCTCGAATGAGTCCTAAAAGGGAGGTTCAGAACACTCTCCAGTATAAACTCAGACACTTAACCACTCAACGGGATCTCCGATTTAACGGTTTGCACTTCCATTAGCATTCCGTCAGTGTTTTGGATAGAAAAAAGTAAAGTGCCCAGCACATGACTTATTTAATGCCAGAAAAAAAAAGTAAACTCTTTTGACCTTTAAATTTGGTTTTCGTAACAAATTGGTCTAATTGATAATTTTTGTCGGCCAAATTGGACAGAAAAAATCAAATTGATGTTAGTTTAGACGTTGCAGTTCGTACCAAGTTGGTCCAATTGATAACATCTGCCCTCAATATGATTTTTTTCATTTAATTTGGTTGACAGACGTTATCAATTGGACCAACTTAGTATGAAAACCAAACTTGAAGGTCAAAAGAGTTGCAATTGATATTTGGAGACGAAAATGAGACTCGGGTAAAAATAGGAGGAACATTTATATAAATTTTTAAAAAATATATATCTATTAAGCAGGTCCTTTTGGGTCAAAATCCCTGCTCCGCCACTGATGACCAAGGCGTTCGCTTACACATTTCCAGCCAATGATATCTCGCCCACATGGATGTTTAAGTTTGTAAACCTTGTCATTTTGATTACTGCATGTTGTAGTGTGGGCCGTAATGATAACGTTTCTCTGCGTAATACCATTTGAGGTTCAATTGATAACGCTTGTGGGGATAGATGTGATATAAGGTTTTGCGTTAGAATTAGAATTATTGATTTTGTTTATGTTCTATGAGAAAATTGATTTCTTAAAAGTATAGGTAAAATGTCTTTATTAAAAAGTCATTTTGAAAAACAAGGAAACGCTTTGCTGTAATCCTAAATAACTAATGTTTTGATATGAATTTTTGGCTAATTGCCTTCGTGCAAAAAGGTTCTTTAGCAGGCAATAGTTCACAGTAATGACACTGCCGACGAGTCATCTATTAGATTAGATTCATTGCACCTAGGGGTGGAGTAAGGAATTTGTTTGCTGGGGTCAAAAATTAGATTCACAAGTGATTAAGATACTTTTCATTTACAAATCCAAAGAATAACTAAATTAATCGATTAATTATAAAATAGATATACACTTATAAAATGTATTTCTGCTTTATAATTAATTGGTCCCAAAGACTAGATACATTTTGAAAATGATGCATAATTGGTTTAGTCCCAGCGATTACCTGGTATACATGGGACAAAAAATAGTAAATAAATGGGGACCAAAATAGACGGACAGAGTGATCTTGTACACTTACATTAGGCTAGCTAGGAGGACAAAAATGAAAAAAGGCAGAAAAGACTACTCCAAGAAGTATGTGCGGAGTCTTTGGATCAAAGCCAAGCATGCCCAAGTCAATTGGAATATGAAGGGCTTATCATCGACATCGACCAAGACAATTGGTAGAACCATCCAATGACCAAGACTTAGCATTTAACTCCGTGGAACCCATGACTCTGATTGGATACCTATTTAATTTTTTCTAAAATTATAACGGGGAATGGCTGAATGGGTAGCCATCTCCCAGGAGGGAGGAAAACAACTACAAAAGAGGCCTAAATGATCACAAACGAACATTTAAGACTTCACATAGACAAGACTTGTTTCCGACCTCGAAAACCATCAAGACGACATAAAAAAACCCACCATAACAACACGCACAAGGAGTGAGAGAAAGTCCCACGCAAGGGAAGAAATCAACAAAAAGAAAAAAACAAAAACTAAAGCAAAGCCTACAAGCAAACAACAGATCCACACCCCTAAGTTCAGCTGCCCAAAAAAGCCGATCAAGACCCTCACTGTCGCCACCACAAGGGCGGCCGAGAGACAGCAAATTCCACGAAACAGAACCTTGATCACCACAACAACCACACCACACCATACAGCAACACCAACTACTATCTCCTCCCAAAAAACGCGACAAAATTTGGTTTGAGTTTAGTGATCCAACCCTTTCTCTTTGCCCATAGTCCTTAATTAATTTTTTCCTTAGTTATTATTTTCTCAATTCTAATTTTTTATGCCTTGTTTTCTTCACTTTTCAAAAAGAAGTTTTCAAAAAATTCCTCCTAAATTCCCCATACTTTCAACATTTCTCTCTCTATCTCTCTCCATTTATTACCCCTACTATTTTTCAAAAACCAAACCAAACACAACATTAGTCTTTTTTTGGGAGTCTGTGTGACTTTTCAATTAATTATACCTTATAATCTATAATATTATAAGTGATTTTGAAAACTTTGTTTAATAGTACAAATCGAGAGCTGTCAAATAGCATCCATACTGTATATAAAAAGTATTAGCAACTGACAAATATAACTAATTTAAAATCTGGTTAAGATGAAATGAGGTACTAAAAAATGGGAACGGCGAGAATACTATCATTTCTCCAAGATGGAATGATGCACTAAAAATTGGGAACGGTGAGATTACTATCATTTTTCTATCTATCACTCCACTTATTACCTTAAAAACCAAAGATTATCCTATGCTCATTGGCATTAAGTTGGCTTACATTGCTCGGTACCTGGCCTCATATTAGGAAGATGCATTTACCGTACGATAGCATTCCTATATGTAAGGCATTCAACTCTATCTCTCTACCTACATAAACAAACACGTAATGGGCCAGTGACGCACTTGTGCAAACAAATCGCTGTAGTCGTATCTTTTCTAGATTATAAAGAGAGAGGGAGGAGAGAGATGGGGGAGAGAGAGAGAATCAGATGGTCTATAGGCAGCCACATGGGATCATTACATCCCTTTCGTTTTGGAGATTTTGATTTTGAATTCCAATCATAATCCTGTTTCTTTTAAATCATTACTTTCATTTTTCTATCTCTCAATCATTATATTTATTTTTAATTATTACTCAAATTTTCTCTACACTCATTCTCAAAGTTCAAAAATCCAAATCCAAATACAGAATCCCAAAATGAACCGGCTACACCTCTGATTCAAAATAACATCACCGGCCACATGTGAACTTGTCAGCAAGCTATTATTGTTTCACATGATGACAATTGTACCATGGAGGGAGTAATTTCTTCAGCATAATCAATGGACGTTATTTTTCTTTAGGCTTATCTCTAGCACTGAGTCCGTGTCGCAGTTGGGCAAACTATTTTTGGAAAAAAATAAAAACGTGACTGTGGAAGTAATCTAAAGGAGAAAATAAAATAATTAGTATATTTTAATTATATTAGGCTAAAATTATTTTAATGTACAAATGTAATATATTGAAAAATAAAAATTTATGATATAATAAGTATACACTTCAATAAAAAAAATATATGTTTATTAATTCAGCCTTTTTGAGTCAAAATCCCAGTAACGTCACTGATGACCATGGCATTCACTTATCCTTTTCTGGCCAATGTTGTCTTGCCCACAAAGATGTATAAGTTCGTAAACCTTGTCATTTTGGTTTCTATGCCTAGTACCATTTGAGGTTCAATTGATAACGCTTGTGGGGATAGAAGTGATAGAAGGTTTTGTGTTAGAATTAGAATTATTGATTTTGTTTATGTTCTATGAAAAAATTGATTTCTTAAAAGTATAGGTAAAATGTCTTTATTAAAAAGTCATTTGAAAAACAAGAAAATACTTTGCTGTAATCCTAAATAACTAATGTTTTGATATGAGTTTTTCGCTAATTGCCTTCGTGCAAAAGAGTTCTTTAGTGGGCAATAGTTCACAATAATGACACTGCCGACGAGTCGCCTATTAAATTAGATTCATTGTACCTAATTAAGGGTGGAGCAAGGAATTTTGTTTGTTGGGGGCAAAATTAGATTCACATCTTAGACACTTTTCATTTCCAAATCCAAAGAATAACTAAATTAAGAGGTTAATTATAAAATAGATATACACTTATAAAATGTATTTCTGCTTTATAATTAATTGGTCCCAAAGGCTAGAAAATATTTTGAAAACGATGCATGACTGGTTTAGTCCCAGCGATTACCTGGTATACGTGGGACAAAAAATAGTAAATAAATGGGGACCAAAATAGATTGGCAGAGTGATTTCGTACACTTACATTAGGTTAGGAGGACAAAAAGGAAAAACGCTAAAAAGACTACTCAAGAAGTACGTGTGGAGTCTTTGGATCAAAGTCACGCATGCCCAAGTCAATTGGAATATGAAGCGCTTGGCATCGACATCGACCAAGACAAAGGGTAGAACCATCCAATGACCAAGACTTAGCATTTAAGTCCGTGGAACCCATGACTCTGATAGGATATCTATTTAATTTTTTTAAAAATATATAACAGGGATGGGCTGCTTACCAATTTTTTCTTTTCAAACTTTAGAAATATTTTCATTGATACGAAAATTATACATTGAGAACGCCCGAATGGGTAGCCATCTTCAAGGAGGGAGGAAAGCAACCACAAAAGAGGCCTAAACTCACAAACAAACATTCAGGACCTCACACAAACAAGATTCTTTTCTGACCTCGAAAAGCCATCAAGATGACGTAGAAAACCCACAACAACACCACACAATGAGTGAGAGAAAGTCCACACATGGAAAGAAAACCCCAAAAAAACAGCTAACAAAAACTAAAGCAAAACCTACGAGCAAACAACAGATCCACACCCGGCCCTAAGTTAAGCCACCCAAAAACGCCGATCAAGACCCTCATTGCCGCCACTGCTGCTGCCACAAGGGCGGTCAAGAGACAGCATAGACCACAGAATGGAACCTTGATCACCACAACAGCCACACCACATTGTACAGCAATACCAATTACTATCACCGTCTGAAGAAACAAGACTACATTCGGTTTCATTTTAGCGATCCAACCCTATCTCTTTGCGCGTAGTCCTTAATTAAATTTTTCCTTAATTATTACTTCCTCAATTCTAATTTTTTAGTCACTTTTGGAAATTCGTGCGACTTTTCAATTAATTATACCTTATAATCTATAATATTCTAAGTGATTTTTGTAAACTTTGTTTAATAGTACAAATCGAGAGCTATTAAACAAGATTCATATTGTATATAAAAAGTATTAGCAACTGACAAATATAACCAATTTAAAATCTCCTTAAGATGGAATGAGGTACTAAAAAATGGAGACTGCGGAAATACTATCATTTCTCTATCTATCACTCCATTGGCATTAAGTTGGCTTACATTCCTAGGTAACCGGCGTCATATTTAAATCGAATTAGGAAGATGCATTCACCGTACGTATGATAGCACTCGTGTATTATATACGTAAAGCATCCAACTGTATCTATCTACCTATATATATATACACACATACATACATACGTAATGGGCCAGTGATGCGGGAAGAGAGTGGGGGAAAGGGAGAGAGAATATGAGAGAGGCGAACAGTCGATTAGAACAGTGGGAGGAGTTTTGAATGGAAAGGAATGGATTGAGAGAACGAGAGAGTACAAAACGAGAAGAAAGAATAAGGAGAAAGAGAGAGAGAGCGCACGAGCGAGTGAGAGGCAAGAGAGGAATGAAAAGAGGTGGATGGAGAGAGATAAAGAGACTTGGAAGGACAGAACAGAGGAATGGCTTTGTGATGCAGCAATGAGAGGGGATGTAGAATCACTAGAGGAAATAATGAAAATAGATAATTACATTCTGGATAAAGTTTTGATTGGAAGTTTCAAAGGGAAAAATCCTCTTCACATGGCTACATCAACAGGGCAGAAAGAATTTGTTCTAGAACTTTTGGAGTATGAACAAGATCTTTGTAAAGCTGTAGACACGGAACTACGCACGGCCCTTCACATAGCATCCTTGAAGGGACATTTAGAGATTGTGCAACTTTTACTGGAAGTTAGCCCTGGGATGTGCGTGGCTCGTGATCGAGAAGGTAATAACCCTCTTCATATGGCTGCCATGAAAGGTAATCTCGAAGTGTTGAAGCTGTTGCTTCGAACCAACCCCCACGCAGCTCAAGTCAAGATGGATCGAGGTGACAATATTTTGCACTTGTGTGTAAACTATAATCAGCTTGAGAGTTTGAAACTACTGCTAGACATGGTTAGAGATGAAGAATTCGTCAAGTCTACTGATATTAATGGCAACAACATATTGCATCTTGCTGTTTTTTGTAAACGATATGAGGTATGTCCTTGTTCAAACTTTTTATTGTTAAGTTTTAGGCATTTTTTTTGGTCAATGTAAAATAATTCCATTCATAAAGCCCAGCAACACTAACTGAGGATTCTAACCTAAAGTAAAATCAAAATAACAAAGGATACTTCTAGCAACAGAACATATATTTACACGTTCATTTCTATTCCTAGATGTATTAGAACTCAGCAGATCGATGGATGATGATTGGGGGGTTACACACCCGATACCCCCCTATTGTGTACTCTTAACCTTTCTTTTTTTTTTTTTTTTGGTCAAACGGAAATTCTTCATTGTGTACTCTTAACTTTAACTATTTATGCAATTTCCTCTTTTAACCAAAAAAGAAAAAAGAAAGAGATAGGAGTCTAATGTCTAGCCTAAAGCTCTCAGATCTGGGGACCCTAGCTGTAGCGCCCCAAGAGTGCTGCACGGTGCAACGCTTTATCCGGATTGTTTGTTTGGGAAATCAACGATTCGAATTTTAAGAGAACTCTTCCAGGCCAGCGTTGCACCTGCCTTCCTAAAGTTCTCTAATAAGATTTGGGGATTTGTGAAGAGGATAGGAAATACTTTGCAGCAGTACAAGTCTACAATATAGAAATACTACAGGCACATCAAATTGGCACACCTCTACTGCACGAGCTGAGCTGGCGCTGATCCGATTCTCCCCCTTCCTCCCCTACCGCCTTCAATTTTTTTTCTCTTTTTTTTGCTCATTCACAAAATCGATCGACAACGCAACGAGATAGCGGCAATGGCGGTGCAAGCTTCCTTGGATCTCAGCGACTGTTCCCCTCTTACCGTTTTTGGGAGTCATCGTGATGTGCATCACGGCGGCTACACAACAGGGGTGTCGGTACTTACCTAACGGCATGGTTAAGCATCTGCGTCTGTTCGGTTTGTTTGGGTTTCAGATTCCATTTCCGTGGGGTGGCCTGTGGTGGTTTTGGTGGATGTCGGCAATGTTATAACCGGTGGTGGTGGTGGATTAGATTGATTGCGGTGGGCAGCGACGGTGCATCCATAGGGCTAGGTTTTTGCCGTTTTGGGTTTTCTTTGGGCTGGATTTTATTGTTGAATTTTGGCTTTTTAGGCCTTTCGGGTTGTATGCACTGTTTATTTTTTTATTGGGTTTTGTCCATTTGGTTGCATGTTTCCAACTTTTAGTTGGAAGCTCCTCCCCTTCCCATAATAAAATGTTATGTTTGCCGATAAAAAAAATAAAAAGAACCGTCCATGGAATCTCATCCAAAAAAACAACACAAAATAAAAGAGATAGAAAAACCGTTGGATGAAGGAAGACGACAAGGGATGAAGGGAAGAAGAACAACACTCTCAAAGAGAAGAACAATAGAGGTGTCGGCAAGGTTTGTAGTTCTAGAGAGCGGACCTTTGCGTTGTTTGGCGTATTACTGACGTTATTTATCTCATGTTTACTTGAACTAAATAAGTAATTAATCTTTCTGATTTTTCTTACATTTTAAAATTTTTGTTAGTTTTGTATCAACTTTTTAAAGATTTTCACTTACTCTTGATGAGACTAATTTAAGAAGTACGTAAAACTATTGTGATTCGAAAGCTAATTTAAGAGTATTCGTAAACGACCACCAATTGGTGCCCAACACCCTTCTGCACACACGAATATGTGATGGAGAAGGGAGTTGGGGAATCACGTGGCGGAGCCCTAAGCCCACTAAACAATTACTCCTAAAATCTACTTTATTGAACTTGTCCTTTTCTGTGCATGTATATTTCTTTGATTTTTATCTAAATCTTAGACTGCGTATATACATATTTCAGATTGTCAAACATCTATTTGAGCGGCTGACAAAAGAAGAAGAAAAAAACTCGTGCTTTGGCTGTTGGCCTGATCAATGGATAGATGTGAATGCAAGAAATGGAAGTGGGTGGACGGCTCTAGATATTCATTCCCGAGTAGCAAAGAGTGAAGATAACATTAGGGAGTATTATGATGTCAAAGGCGTCCTACGTAAATCTGGGATTAAAAAGTCCGACAAACTTTTTTTCCCATTTGATCCTTATTGGCAGAAGAAGAAAAGGATACATTAATGATTGTATCAACACTGATGGCGACGATGTCATTCCAAGTTGGGATCAACCCTCCCGGCGGTGTTTGGCAAGATACATCAGCAGAACACGAAGCCGGGAAAGCTGTAATTGCTTATACCAATCCCAAAGCGTATCCGTACTTAATGTTCTTCAACACGGTAGGATTCCTTCTGTCTCTGACTACCATCTTGGAGCTCATTGTTGTTCTGCCAACGCGAAAAAGGGCTTTTGGGTTTATTCGAGCTGGGATCTCGTGGTTGACGATCATGATCATGGCGTTCACTTATACCTTTTCAGTCATTGTTGTATCGCCCACGGCGATGTTTAAGTCCATAAACGACATTGTCATTTTTGTCACTGTTATAGTGTGGGCCGTTGGGGTAACATTTCTCCGCGTACTACCATTCCAGGTTCAAATGCTACTACTTGGCGTACTTGGCGTGATAGGATGTCCAGTATTGGTGCTATGTCTACCTTTTGTAGTTTTGATTCGACGAAGAAGATTGAGGGCTCTAAGGGTTCGACATATGCGCATTAAAAGAACTGACCAGTTGACTGGAGGTACGACCTCAACACCAAATCCAACTGCAGCTACCCAGAACGTCTCCACGAGGGTTTAGATCTCGGAGTAACTATTCAACGGTCTTTGGCAGTGCCACATTCGTGTCCTAACACTCTTCCTCACCACACATTCATGTGGGATCCGTACGTTTTATCCTGGGTAGAAATGTGTATTGGAAATTAAATGGTTTTAAGTCACCATGTGTCAGTGTCCTAAGAGCATCCAATAATTGTTCTTCCATCATGTCATGCCAGTGAGTTTTTTTATGCTAGGAAAGTGCGCGTTATAAGACACTTTTTCTTTTTGCATGTCCTCGTTGTATTTGTACTATGTGGTTATGCTAAAAATTTAAGTTAATTGTGTCGTGAATCTAATAATATTTGTGTTATATTAATAATCTTTCCATCTCATTTTCTTTTTTGTTTTTGTTTCATATGCTATTTTAGAATGTCCCAAATTGTTTTGCTATCAAAGAAAAGTCAAAGAAAGAGGTGTATAAATTTTCATAAACTAACCCTCGTTGCTTGACCGATTCCTAGTCCTAAAATAATGGGTTGCCCCAAGCGTAGGGCGGAGATCGATGTAGCATAATACCCGGTAAGACCGGAGTCGAATCCACTAAGTACGGTGAAGTGTGTGCTGTGAAAATTCGGGTTGTAGTATTAAAATAGCTCTTAGGTAGCCACCCCTTGTCCTTTAATTGATTGATTCACTAATACTAACAGATTACTTGTTCAAATGATTTAAAAAGAGATGCACGGTCGTAGGGAATCCGACGCTCGCTACCTAATCAAAATTCGCATGCTTTTCAAGGTTCTAAAAAAAACGGTTAAATTTAGGGAGAATTGGAAACTCCGAAGGATGCGAATCCTATGGTTGCCGGTCCCGTACACAGTAGCAAACAGGTTTTGGTCCCCCATTCCAGCTCACATGAGCCTTGACAATGCCTCGGATTCGTCCAACGGACGTAGCTTTCACCGACTAAATTTATTTAATTAAATTAATGTACGAAAAAGTTGCAAGACGAAACCTAATTGGGTTGCGACGTGCCTTTACCCAACGACCAAACCTCAGAAAAACTACTCACTCATTATTAAAAATAGAAGAAATAAAACCCTAGAATTAATCATGCTTCTATTGCGCGAGATGAAAAATAACCAAAAGATAACAATTAATTGAATACCAATGAATAACTTTAATAAAGAATAGAAATCGATACGAGTTACCGGAGTGCAGAGATCTGAACAAAACTTCGAAAACTTGAAGGAAAAGCTCTGAAAATAAGAACGTAAGTCTAAAAGCTGTTACGTAATAAAAAAAAGGAACCAAGAGAAACAGCAGTCCTGTTTTTCTTGATCTACCGTCGCAATCAATAACAATTGAAAAAGTAAAACCAATGAACATATAACGGAGCCCCGTTCTTTTTTTTCTTTTCTCGTCTGTCGTCTTTTTTTTCCTTTTTTTTCAAAAGCTGCCTGGCTTAGTAGGGTAAGGATTGTTTTATAGGAATTGAAAGTAATAATTACATAGTGGCCCTTGAGCTTTGTCTAAAATTGAATTAACCATCCAAAATTCTACAGCACTTTGCACTTTGATCCAAAACTTCTTTAAAATCTTCTTTTTATCCAAAGTCTTGGACAACGAGCTCGAGCAACCTATAAACATAAAAACACATAATAAAAATCAGTTAACAAAAATAAAAGGCTAATAAATGTAGATTGGAGGGCCAAAATATGTATATTTTGGCACTTATCACGTCCCCCAACTTACACTTTGCTAGTCCCTAGCAAACCAAACCAAAAAATATAAATTTTAACTACGCCACTTTCGTAGGACTCACGATTGCACTTAGCCCGTGCAACAAGCCTTTTAAACCTCTAGGCGATCCCCAGAGAACGAGTGGAGTCTCGTGAAGGTTTACAGCAATGAACACCCACAAATACTGTGAATTCTTTTCACATAAAACCCCAAAAACCTGTAGGACAGCTTAATGATATTTCAAGCAAAGAAAAATTCTCTCTAAACCGAGTCTCGACTTCAAATCTCACCGTGTCATGCACTCAACAAATGAAATCACTCGAAACAATGTGCATATTTGATACTCTCAATATGTGCAAGAGAAAATTATGTAAATGAAAGCAAAGTATCCTACACAAGTTGACCCGACAAGAAAGCTTTATATAGTGGATACACGATCTCATGAACGGAATGCCAAGTATTGAAAACTCTCTTTATCCACCAATTCACAGCTCATTGCCCCAAGGATCAAATAGGACTTCCATTTCGGTAATAACATTAGGTAAGGGAAAGTATTTCAAGGTTAGGTAAAAATTCAAGTGTCCGAGAATAGGCTAACCACAACTTACATAGGGCAAATTCAATGATGCGGGCCCTCGTTTTCTTCTCTCTTTTTTTTCAACTCCGCCACATCTCTCTTTCCTACCTTTAACACAAACTCACACTTAGAACAAGTACTATTTTCCACAATAATATGGTGTCTTCCCTTTTGCTCTTTTATTTTTATTTTATTTTATTTTTTTGAATGGAAAAGATCACCAGTCAATCAAAACTCAATTCATAACTCTACTCATCCCCTTCTCAAAAATTCACCTTCACATCATTAACTAACCATTCTCAAGACACAATATAAATGGTGGAGCTCAACAAGAAAAAGGTGGTATGCATGAGGCTCAAATTGGTTCATAAGTGATAAATGTGTGAATGAATAAACGAACCGGCTCTAAATAGCAAAGATGGCCTATAATCCTCTCCAATGGGCAACACAACCATGCAACTTTCCAAATCCAAGAGATAAGTAGACAATTCAAAACATTTTCAACACTTGACAACAAAAATAATGAGATCAGCAACGAATTTACCTTTTTCGTGACAAACAAGAGTTTATTTGACACCACTCCAAGAAAAGATAAGGCTCTAAACTCACATGGGGCATAAGTCTCCACTAAACTAGCCATCAAGAATAATCAAGTCACAGCTCACAAGCAACCAAAGCCCAAACAGACGTGAAGTGCAAATGTGCTAAAAATAAATGCCATGACCAATTCTTCACGACAAGCTAGCAAAAAGAACTACAATGCCACCACAATATAATCAAACAATGACTATCACATCTCCAACTCAATCAATGAAGAGCCATTCTCAACCTCTTTCAGTCTCATGCAAAAAAAAAATTCCACCTTCTTTTTTTTTCATTGTCATTTTTTTTTAACAAAATAGATAACAAAGTGATCCTTCCCCCCAACTTGAACTATTCAATGTCCACATTGAAAGCATGAAAAATAAAGATAGGACATAAACATAAAAGAGAGGATAGATATCACCTCGAAAATGAGGGGCTAAACAGAGTAAACTATAGGTAGAGGGAGACCTCTCAACTTGGATCGAACAACTTGCAAAATGTTAGCCTCCAAGACAGCAAAAAAAAAATAACTAAAAGAAATAAACAAGGTAAGAAATAAAATGAAAGATAAAAAATTAAACCATCCACTTTCTTCACGCGAAAGACACGGGTACTACTTTTCTCCTTGGCCAAAGACTGTGGTTCCCTATTTGTTGGAAGGACAGTATGCATAGGATTCAACGATATCTTGAGAAGTAGTGCCATCATCTAATAGGCTGTCACTCCCTCTGGGGCTGCCAGATTCCTTACCCACCACTTCGTTTGTGAAGCAATCTTTACAGAGTTTGGACATTAAAGTCAGATGGTTCGGACAGAATTCTCGCTGCTAACTACACTCCTGTCGTCAGACCCAACCTCCTAAGTACTACATACATAGTTTTGACCAGGTGGCTATACCAGACCATTATGCTAATTTTTTTCCTTTTCCAATTTCCTTTTGTTTTTTCGATTTTAAAGCTTAACAACAAATAAAAGAACAAGTATACAAATATTGTGTCCAAAATCCAAGTCAATGATGGGTACCCCTATCGCTAGGAGCCGGGTCCACTTCTTAGTAAAGAGAGTGGTACGCGAAAGTGACCCGTCGGAATGTAGCCCAACGGCTACACAGCAGAGTCGTCCGAATAAACAGGATCGACCAAAATCTCATTAGGTTCACCTACTTCCACATATTCCAAAAATGGCTTTAAACGCTGCCCATTAACCTTGGAAATATTACCATTCTAAGGGTCACAAATATCTACCCACCCATTCGGATAAACCTTATGCACAACGTAAGGACCGTCCCACCGGGACCTCAACTTACCAGGAAATAAATGAAGTCGCGAGTTATACAGTAAAACTTTCTGACCAACACTAAAGGTTTTGCACTGAATATTCCTATCATGATACGCCTTAACCTTAACCTTATAAATACTCGCGCTCTCATACTGCTTGACCGATTCCTAGACCTAAAATAATGGGTTGCCCCAAGCGTAGGGCGGAGACCGACGCAGCACAATATCCGGTAAGACCGGAGTCGAATCCACAAAGACGGTGATGTGTGCTGACTAAAAATTCAGGTTGTTATAATTTAAATGGGCTCTTAGGTAGCCACCCCTTATTGTTTTGATTGAGATTAATTAAAACCTAAGAAATTGATCGTTCTTTTCAAATAATTAAAAAGAGAGGCACGGTCGTAGGGAATCCGGCGCTCGCTACCCAATCGGAATCGCTCGCTTTTTATAGTTCTAAAAAAATGATTAAATTTAGGGAGAATTGGAAACCCCGAAGAATGCGAATCCTAAGGTTGCCGGTCCCCTACACAGCGGCGAACAGGTTTTGGTCCCCCGTTCCCGCTCACATGAGTCCTGGCAATGCCTCGGATCGTCCAACGGACGTAGTTTTCACCTACTAAATTTATTTAATTGAATTAATGTGCAGAAAATTGCGAGACGAATCCTAATTGGGTCGCGGCGTGCCTTTGCCCAGCGACCAAACCTCAGAAAAATTACTCACTCATTATTAAAAATAAAAAGAAAGAAAAATAAACCTTAACTTGCATCATGCTTGGAATCAAAATTAAACAAAGGATTAAAACTAAAAAGAGAACCACGAGCAAGTTTAATTAAGAACAAAACGTGATACGAGTTACCGGAAGATGTGTTCTTGAACAAAACTTGAAAGTTTCAAAAGAAAAGAGCTCTGGAAGAAAAAACGTGAAAAGAAAGCTGCTAATAAAAAGTACGAACC
>CM033792.1:46892821-46986217 GCA_019656835.1 Rhododendron ovatum
CTAAAAACCAAGTTCTCTAGGGTATTTATAATAAAACCCCTTATATTCCGAAATAAGAAAAATGGAAAATAAAACGACGTAATAAACAATGATTTTCTCCCTTCTGTAGCCGTCTGTATCAAAGTAATTAACAATGATTATTTTTTTCCTGAGGCCGTCGGTATCGATACGGGGGATTGAAGTATCGATACAATTATTTCTGTTAAGCCTTGGACCAATTTAACACTGCATTGTATCGATACATGGCACGCCAGTATCGATACCGCCCGTTACAGTGGCCATCTTTCGATCCTTGCATGGGTTTTGACCACCCGACATGCAAACGACGTCACCCGACGTTTACGCCTCCGCTTTGGCATCTCGGCAACGTATGAACCGGCCTCGAAACTCATTCCAACCTTGGCGCTAAAACCTCCCTATTACCTGTGAAAATAATAAAAACACAAAACCAAAGCAAAGCACGACATTAAGTGGAAAATGGAATAAAACACGCCTCTAATGCGCTAATTTGCCCTACTTAGATGCTCATATCCAAGATATCACGCACCTATCACACCCCCCAACTTGAGCGTTGCTAGTCCCGAGTAACGAACGAATGGAAAATAATAATAAAAACAAAATTGAAATGGTAAAAACGGGGATACGAGGGTTATGCAAAATTAATTAGGCAGCCGAAAGGTTTCCGTATCACTCTCCTGCAACTCAAATACATGCATGCCTTGGCAAAAAGATGAACAATATTAGTGCCGAAACAACAATAGAGATAAAATGCCCCACGAAGGCAATGTTGGTACACACGCTCACCGGAACTCTCAAACATCCCATGAAAAGCGTTTGGCGAACTACGTGGGACCGAAACAAAGGCCTCCACGCGCCAATCAAAGACAACGTCACAACGAATAAAAACACGATATAACAATCACGATTCCACAAAATGAGCAACATTAATATAAAACATGCATCTACGAGAGTTAACAACGTGAGTAAGATCTACTAAGGTCTTAATAAAGTTTATAACGACCATGGTTCCGAATAAAGGGAGAGATAAGCAAAATTAGGCGGCGGCCTATAGTAGTGAAAGGTAAACTACCCAGACTGGCCACCACCTTACCCTTAGCTAACAGCATGCACCCATTGGTGCCAACTAAACCAAGTCCAACGAGAAAATTTAACCAACATACTAAATTATTACAGACCAAAATACTAGAAAATTAAAAACAGTCCACCGACACTGAAAAACGTGAAATACCACATAAAATAACATTACCACCTAGCCTTATGTATCATGGAAAACCCAACTCAATCTGAATCACTCCCAGCGAAATCATTGCTAACCTCCAGCTCCGGGGAGGTTAAGCAGCTCATATGGAGTAGAAGACTGTCCTATAACACGGTTGTACAACCACTGATTCTGGTGGGCCAGTGTACGCTGATTCTGCCCAACCTGACGCACCTCTTTTTTTATCTTCTGCTAGCCCTTGGCTAACGCCGCCTGAAGACAAAAAAATTTCCTCAACCAAGTGTTCGTGTTGGCATTTGCTGGGGGCTCAGTCAACAATGCCCCGAGCCTACCAATAGAATGGGCTGCACTCTTCCGAAGGATAGAACTATCAATATCACCCGGCTTACCCTAGTCATTCTTAAAATACTTTGTAGGTAACCCCTCAATGGCCCTACATATAGAGGAAATCAGATACGGGAACGGCATCCGAGTGTTGGTTGCCGCATCTCTGAACTCTATGATTTTTATGAAAATATATTGGGCCCAATCGCACACTGTGTCCTCCTCCATGAATGTTACCAGCATGTTCCCAGTGGTTTCGGAAGGTTTATTCTCGGATGCCCGAGGATCTAGGTTGTAACATACCAACTGATTGACAAACCGAAACGACGGCTTAAATTTACAGGGTCGGTGAGGGATCATCCCATTCTTCTTCTTTTCATACAATACCTCATAGACAACATCCTGAATAAACTCCGAATTAGGAGCCGGGTAGTTCGTTTCTCCCGGGGGTTGAGCATAAAGTAACCTTGCTGCAATAATCCCCGGGGTCAATGTCACTGGTAACCTACCAATCCTAGAAGTAGCACAAGCCTCGGGGTGTAATTCAGTCCCGTTTTCAGGCACAATCATATGCTTATAAAATTCCTCAACTAATTCTATGTTAAAACCAGGATTTGGTTCGAACCAGAAAGACAAACCTTGCCTGATGACCGCCTGAATGACAATGTCGTTCGGTAAGAACTATCCCTGACTATGTGTCTCTCCGCTTTGATTCCCCGGCCTTTGCATGTTGCCTCCCACGCCACCTGCTCATCCCGGGCGATCTGATCTCGGTTCCTCCTCCGTGGACGGGCTAGACCCTCCGCCGGAGCGGGTTCTTGCCCCAAATCTAGATCAGTTTCATGACCGGAAGAACCCGCGCCCTTTCCTTTCTCTGCCACAGTAGCCTTCTTCTTGGGTGCCATGTGAATGATGGGTTTAGTAAAAGGTTAGGTTTTTTTTTTTTTTTGGTGGAGTTTAGAAAGGAGTATGTAGTAGAGGTGGGAAAAAGGGGAGTTTGTGTGGAGTTTGGAGAGATTTTGGTGGTGGAAAGTGGGTTTTTGGAAGATTTTTGGTGGAGGTTTCAGTGGTTATGGAGGAAAAAGGGAAAAGGTTGAGAGAGAAAAGGGAGATGAAGATGAAAAGAAGAAGAAAAAGTGAAAGACAGAGAGAAAGTCAGCCGGCCCTTTTGCTTTAAACATGTTCTTTTGCTTTTTTTTTTTTTTTAATGGAGTTCGGTATCGATACGGACGGGAGATGTATTGATACCAGTGGAACTGTCAACTTTTGGCCGATTGTCTTCTTTTCTTCTGTTTCTTCTTTTTTTTTTTTTTTTGGCTGGGGTTTTATTATATGTTTTTTTTTTTTTGGCAAAGGTTTTGGTTAAGGGTTTTGGGTAAGGATTCACACACACGACACCCAACAAAAAATTTTCAATTTCACCCCCAATAACAGCGATGCTTCGAACAAGACACCCATGATGCACAAAGCTTGACCCCCCAAAACTTGAATCCAACCTACACACCGGCTTCCTAAGTTAGACTCAGGAACTGACTCGAACTGGTTTAAAATTAGAAAAAGGGACACATATGTGGTCTAATCATAGAAGAACGCCTTGTTTCATCCCCTATGCACGTTACCAACTCTCATAAATGCATGTAAAATATTAGGCTACTCAATTATGCAATAAACGCCTACTATTTTACGCAAATGCGAGAAAGGAAAAATAAGAACATGGGAATATTTTTTTAGGATGCAAAATTAACCACGTGGGGACATCTACTCAATGTTAATAACAGCACTAACATGTTCATGAAATGCCAAATATATGCATGAGTCCAAGTTAAACAGGCACAAAAATTCGACTAATTGTAACATGCTCGCCTAATTTTGACAATCAAGCATAACAAACTATCCCCAACAAATAAAATAAAAATAAAAATAAAAAATACCCCTAGCAACACCACGAGAACATGTACAAAGTACACCCCTCCCCCCAACTAAAAGCATGCTATGTCCCCAAAGCATGGAGACAAAGCAAAAGATAAACACAAGAGAGAAGAAATGGACCTACGGGTGGCAGCCAACCACCATGACCTCGGCCGATGTTCGAGGAATTTCCTATCATCCAGCTGGCAGGCCAACCATGGTAACCTACAAAAGACATTAGTACCGCCCGGTCGTGGTATCCGGGCTCCCAAAACAAAAATAAAAAGAGAAATACTCCACCAAATCTTCACGCGATCAGCGTGTCATACTTTTCTCCCCATCTCTCGCGGGTGGGCAAAGAATGGGTGGCTATACAAGACCATGAGGCAATATTTTTTTTTTCTTTTCCAATTTTCTATTTTTTTTTCGTTTTCCTCTTTTTTTTTTAGAAGCAAAAATAACTAAACAAAAGACAAGAATAAAGAATGAAGAAATTAAAGACAAATATACATAGATTGTGCAAAGAACAATAGAATGGAGTAAAATCCCATGTTATCGACACAAAATTGCCCTTACTAACTGGAGCTGAGCACACGATCCTTATTTTACTAGCGGCGTGCGAAGCTATAAAACCCAAGTCAATGATGGGTACCCCTATTGCTAGGAGCCAGGTCCACTTCACAGTGAAGAAAGTGGTATGCAAAAGCTACCCGTCAGAACGTAGCCATGACGGCTACACACCAGGGTCGTCCGAATAAATAGGATCGACTAAAACCTCATCAGGTTCACCTACTTCCACATATTCTAAGAATGGTTTCAGACGTTGTCCATTAACCTTGGAAATAATATTATTCTTAGGGTCACAAATATCAACTGAACCATTTGGATAAACCTTATTCACAACGTAGGGACCGTCCCAACGGGACCTCAATTTACCAGGAAAAAGATGGAGGCGTGAGTTATATAGTAACACCTTCTGACCAACACTAAAGGTTTTACGCTGAATATTTTTATCATGATACGCCTTAACCTTAGTTTTATAAATACTCGCGTTCTCATACGCATCATTCCTAATCTCTTCAAGCTCACACAACTGGAGCTTCCTATGGGCACCCGCCTCTGGTAAACGCGCGTTAAGCGACTTAATGGCCCAATAGGCCTTATGCACCATCTCAACGAGCAAGTGGTAGGCCTTACCATAAACAAGCCGGTAGGATGAAGCACCCAACACAGTTTTGTAAGCAGTGCGGTAGGCCCACAAGGCATCGGTCAACCGAAGTGACCAATCCTTCCTATTCGGGTTCACGGTCTTCTCTAGAATCCCCTTAATTTCATGATTCGCTAGCTCAGCCTGACCGTTAGTTTGGGGGTGATAAGCAGTAGACTCCTTGTGAGAGATGCCATACTTGCTCATTAAAGCCCCAAAAGACCTATTACAAAAATGCGTGCCTTGATCAGAGATAATGGCACGTGGCATGCCAAATCTCGACAAGATGTTCGTTCGCAAGAACTCTAGCATGACCTTTGAATCGCTGGTCTTAGTGGGGATAGCTTCAACCCACTTGGAAACATAATCCACCGTCAGGAGGATGTACTCATAACCGTATGACCCTGGAAACGGGCCCATGAAATCAATGCCCCAACAATCGAAGACCTCTATCACAAAAATATTTTGAAGGGGCATCATATTCCGTGAGCCAATTTTACCTAATTTCTGACACCGGTCACACGACTTACAAAAAAACATATGCATCCTTAAATAGACTCGGCCAATAGAAACCACACTCACTGACCTTGGCGGCGGTCTTCTTCGTGGAAAAATGACCTCCGCACGCTTCGGTGTGACAAAACTAAAGAACTCCCCTTTGATCAGCTTCGGGAACACACCGACGCATAATCTGGTCCGCGCAATACTTGAACACATATGGATCATCGTAAATATATTGCCGGACCTCTCGCAAAAATCGCTGCTTCTCAGCTGTGGACCAATGGGGTGGAATTTGCCCAGTCACCAAATAATTGGCGATATCTGCAAACCATGGGCACACATTAGCAGCAAACAACTGCTCGTCAGGGAAAAAATCCACAATGGGGAGATGAGAGGTGGGATCCTCAAACTCCAGACGAGACAGATGGTCGGCCACTACATTCTCAACCCCTTTCTTATCCTTAATGACAATGTGGAATTCTTGCAACAAAAGAATCCACCGGATAAGGTGAGCTTTCGCGTCCGACTTGGTCATTAAGTACTTCAAAGCCGCATGATCTGTAAAAACCACAATCTGCGACCCTACCAAGTAGGACCGAAACTTATCTAAGGCAAATACCACTGCGAGTAACTCTTTCTCGGTGGTGGTATAGTTCATTTGTGCTTCATTCAACATCTTGCTTGCATAATAAACGACGCAGGGATCTTTCCCTCGCCTCTGCCCTAAAATCGCTCCGACTGCATAGTCGGAGGCGTCACACATCAACTCAAATGGCAAACTCTAATCCGGAGGCTGAACAATCGGCGGAGTAGTGAGACTCCGCTTCAATGTTTGGAATGCCTCCTCACACGACTCAGACCACACAAATGGGGTGTCTTTTGACAGCAAATGACACAACGGCCGGGAGATAGCACTAAATCCCTTAATGAAATGCCTATAGAAACCGGCGTGACCGAGGAAAGACCGAATGTTTTTTATAGACTTTGGAGTGGAAAGATTTGCGATCAAATCAATCTTCGCCTTGTCCACCTCAATACCCTTAGATGAGACAATGTGTCCCAACACAATTCCTTGGGTCACCATGAAGTGGCATTTCTCCCAGTTAAGCACAAGCTGTTTCTCCTCGCAGCGTTGCAAGACCTTCCCTAAGTTCTCGAGGCATTCGTCAAACGAATCCCCGAAAATTGAAAAGTCATCCATAAACACCTCCACGATCTTCTCTACCATGTCGCTAAAAATTCCCATCATGCACCTTGAAAAGGTTCCGGGAGCATTGCACAAGCCAAAGGGCATGCGACGGTAGGCAAATGTACCATAAGGGCACGTGAAGGTGGTCTTCTCTTGATCCTCCATGGCTACCTCAATCTGATTGTAGCCAGAGTACCCATCCAGGAAGCAATAGAATGCCCGGCCGGCCACCCTCTCCAGAATTTGATCAATGAATTGGAGAGGAAAGTGATCTTTTCGGGTGCTCGCATTGAGCTTCCGGTAATCGATACAAACTCGCCACCCGATTTGAACACGGGTTTGCACTAGCTCACCTTCGCCGTTTCTCACGACGGTCACTCCTGCCTTCTTAGGCACCACTCGCACTGGGCTCACCCACTCACTATGGGCTATCGGGTAAATAATACCCGCATCTAAAAGCTTCAGCACCTCAGCCCGAACCACCTCCTTCATATTGGGGTTCAGACGACGCTGAGGTTGCCTAGTAGGCTTCACATGCTCATCTAGAAAAATGCGATGTGTACACACCGTTGGACTAATACCTTGCAAATCTGCTATTGTCCAGCCTATCGCACCCACGTGCTTTCTCAACATGGTAAGTAACTTAGCCTCTTGATCTACCTCAAGGGATGAAGAGATCACAACCGGAAAAGTATCATCGCCTTTAAGGAAGGCATACTTAAGTGTGTCCGGCAGAGGCTTTAACTCTGGTTTAGGTGGCTGGACAGACGATGGGAGAGCTTTAGGAAGTGGGGCGCCTAGTGACTCAAGAACTGGGTTCCAAGCGGCGCCACACACATCCTCCACTGCAAGCATCTCCATTAAACTTCATACCTCTGGAGAATCTAAAAATGACGCCTCCTCGGTGGTTAAGGTTATCTCCAGAGGATCCTTGTATAACACACTATCGACATGCTCTTGCACTAACGTGTCGATCAAACTCACCTCGTATACCTCCTCATCATCCTCAACCCGGCTATCCACGTTGAAAACATTCACCTCCATTTTCAAGTCCCCAAACGACAATTGGACTTGTCCAGTTTTGCAATTCATGACAGAACTAGAGGTGGCTAGAAAAGGACGGCCAAGGATGATAGGAGTCTTCTCAAAGACCTCTAGTATTGGGCAAGTATCCAGGACAATAAAGTCGACTGGAAAAAGAAACTCACCTACTTGAATCAGAACATCTTCTACCACTCCCTTGGGAATTCTCACACTTTGGTCAGCCAATTGTAGCGTGACTGGTGTGGCTTTCAAATCGCCTAGCCCAAGCTTCAAATATACTGAATAGGGAAGCAAGTTGACACTTGCTCCTAAATCCAGCAAATCCTTTTCAAATTTTTGGGCCGCGATAGCTATCGGAATGGTAGGACAACCAGGGTCCTTACACTTGGTAGGAATCTTAGCTTGGAGAATGGAGCTCACTTGCTCCGTCAGAAGCACTTTGTCCTGACTCTTGGTTCTCCGCTTCGACCTACACAGATCCTTCAGGACTTTCGCAAACTGAGGAATTGCGTCAATGGCTTCCATCAAAGAGATAAGAAACTGAACTTTCTTGAACAATTCAAGCATTTGAAAGTTCACATTGACCTTAGGCTTCGCCACCAAACGATTTGGATAAGGAGCAACAAGTGGCGTTGGAGTCGTGGGGGCCGCAGTTGCAGGCACTATCACTTCAGGAGACTCAGCCTTTTTCTCTTCCTCGAGAACACTTCCCAAGTCTGGAACGACTGCTGGTGCAGCTACCGGCACCGGGGGTGGCATCGATTTCTGCTTTGGAGGTAAACCCTTATCGATAACCTTCCCACTTCTGAGAGTGATCGCCTTAACCTCTTCCAGACTTGGATTCAAATTGCTTGGGCAGAAGAATCGCCCACATAATGAGTACCGGCGGCATTGACTAGAGGTTGAGAATGAAACTTTCCCTTCTCCTGCTGGACTTGTCCAACTGCCGCCGACAACTGGGTCAATTGGGTTCTAATGTCACCAATTGCCTGTTTGGTTTGCTCAGTGAAGCTTAACTGAGACTGCATGAGAGCCTTTATCATCTCATCAGTCTGCTTATCCCGTGGGGGATGGTTAATGCCAGGGGGTGGTCCAAAAGATGAAGGACCGAAACCTTGCTGCTGCTGAGGAGGGTAACGAAACTGGGTCATTTGGCCTTGAGGAGGCCGAAATTGCTGAACTTGTGGCTGAGGTGGTGCCTGTGGTTGCACTGGGGCTTTTTGATCCCGCCAACTCAAAAGTGGGTTTTGGGCCCACCCTGGATTGTAGGTATTCGAATACGGATCCCAACGCTGGTTAAGCGCGTTCACCTCAGCCTGATTGCTATGGTATGCGTCTTTGACAATGGGAAACGCGGGGCAAGCAGTGACAAGATGCCCCGGACACTCACATAATGCACACACCTCCTTGACTCTCACCTCATTTGCCTAATGGACTTGCTTAAGGTTCAAGTCCTCTAACTGCCTAGCCATCTTGTCCAATTAAGACTGGACCTTATGCTCTCGTACACTCGAAGGAAAAATGCCGGACCCACTGGGTCCCTGTGCAGCCATGGCCCTATCACCGAGATCAGAAGGTTCCCAACTTCGGTGTTTCTCAGCCAACTCGTCGAGAAAGTCCCAAGCATCGTCCGGGGTTTTGTCTAGGAAATCCTCCTCCTTACAGAGGTACTCAAGTTGTTGGGTCGTCGCAACATTTAGACCCAAGTAAAAAAATGACACCAATTGGGGTTTGACAAACCCGTGGTGTGGCAAGGACAAAAGCAAGTCCTCGAACCTCTCCCAGCACTTTAA
Source organism: Rhododendron ovatum (assembly GCA_019656835.1). NCBI lineage: Eukaryota > Viridiplantae > Streptophyta > Magnoliopsida > Ericales > Ericaceae > Rhododendron > Rhododendron ovatum. Next base: position 46,902,028 of record CM033792.1, read on the forward strand.
AAAAGACTCGCCCTCTTTCTGCTTATACGATTGAATTTGGCGAGTTAGGTACTTCAATTTACTTTTCGAGAAATATTTCTTGTAAAATAAATCTCGGACAGCAGTCCACGTCCTAAGAGACTGTGGTTCCTGCATTCGCAGCCACTTATCCGCATTGTCCCTTAGCGATGCTGGGAAAAGCTTAAGACAAGCATTCTCCCACTGAGTAGTGGTGGCCAGGGTGCGCACCAACCCCTCGAAATGACTGACGTGCTCATACGGATCCTCATTCTCCTTCCCATGAAATAGGGGAAGGGCATTATGCGTACCAGGTTTCATGGTGAAAGCATTATGTGCTTCCACCGTCTCGGTTGGTAGAACTATTGGACCGAGAGGAGTGGTCCTCGCAGGATGCATGTGATTACGCATCGACATTGGTGGCTTTGCCATCTGGGGCTCGATTATTAACTCAATGAAAAGGCCCCCGATATCAAAAGAATCACCACTAAAAGATTCTTGATCCACGGTTTCTCTCGGCACTCTCTCAATGGCTACGAGACGCCTGGTATTGTCTCGATAGTACTTAGGTTTTAGAGGTGATTGCTTTCCTACGATGGAGGATTGCTTACCTCTACCTATGTTGATTCAAGACAACTAAATAAACTAAAAATAAAATAAAAATAAAACTAACTACCCGAATTCTTTAACGCACGATACCGTCCCCGGCAACGGCGCCAAAAATGCTTGACCGATTCCTAGACCTAAAATAATGGGTTGCCCCAAGCGTAGGGCGGAGACCGACGCAGCACAATATCCGGTAAGACCGGAGTCGAATCCACAAAGACGGTGATGTGTGCTGACTAAAAATTCGGGTTGTTATAATTTAAATGGGCTCTTAGGTAGCCACCCCTTGTTGTTTTGATTGAGATTAATTAAAACCTAAGAAATTGATCGTTCTTTTCAAATAATTAAAAAGAGAGGCATGGTCGTAGGGAATCCGGCGCTCGCTACCCAATCAGAATCGCTTGCTTTTTATAGTTCTAAAAAAATGATTAAATTTAGGGAGAATTGGAAACCCCGAAGAATGCGAATCCTAAGGTAGCCGGTCCCGTACACAGCGGCGAACAGGTTTTGGTCCCCAGTTCCCGCTCACATGAGCCCTGGCAATGCCTCGGATCGTCCAACTGACGTAGTTTTCACCTACTAAATTTATTTAATTGAATTAATGTGCAGAAAATTGCGAGACGAATCCTAATTAGGTCGCGGCGCGCCTTTACCCAGCGACCAAACCTCAGAAAAATTACTCACTCATTACTAAAAATAAAAAGAAAGAAAAATAAACCTTAACTTGCATCATGCTTGGAATCAAAATTAAACAAAGGATTAAAACTAAAAAGAGAACCACGAGCAACTTTAATTAAGAACAAAACGTGATACAAGTTACCGGAAGATGTGTTCTTGAACAAACCTTGAAAGCTTCAAAAGAAAAGAGCTCTGGAAGAAAAAACGTGAAAAGAAAGCTGCTAATAAAAAGTACGAACCCTAAAAACCAAGTTCTCTGGGGTATTTATAATAAAACCCCTTATATTCTGAAATAAGAAAAACGGAAAATAAAACGACGTAATGAACAATGATTTTCTCCCTTCTGTGGCCGTCTGTATCAAAGTAATTAACAATGATTATTTTTTTCCTGAGGCCGTCGGTATCGATACGGGGGATTGAAGTATCGATACAATTATTTCTGTTAAGCCTTGGACCAATTTAACACTGCATTGTATCGATACATGGCACGCCAGTATCGATACCGTCCGCTACAGTGGCCATCTTTCGATCCTTGCATGGGTTTTGACCACCCGACATGCAAACGACGTCACCCGACGTTTACGGCTCCGCTTTGGCATCTCGGCAACGTATGAACCGGCCTCGAAACTCATTCCAACCTTGGCGCTAAAACCTCCCTATTACCTGTGAAAATAATAAAAACACAAAACCAAAGCCAAGCACGGCATCAAGTGGAAAATGGAATAAAACACGCCTCTAATGCGCTAATTTGCCCTACTTAGGTGCTCATATCCAAGATATCACGCACCTATCACATACGCGTCATTCCTAATCTCCTCAAGCTCACACAACTGGAGCTTCCTATGGGCACCCGCCTCAAGTAAACGCGCGTTTAGCATTTTAATGGCCCAATAGGCCTTATGCTCCATCTCAACGGGCAAGTGGCAGGCCTTACCATAAACGAGCCGGTAGGGTGAAGCACCTAACACGATCTTGTAAGCAGTGCGGTAGGCCCACAAGGCATCAGTCAACCGAAGTGACCAATCCTTCCTATTCGGGTTCACGGTCTTCTCTAGAATCCCCTTAATCTCGCGATTTGTTAGCTCAGCTTGACTGTTGGTTTGAGGATGATAAGCAGTAGACACCTTGTGAGAGATGCCATATTTACTCATTAACGCCCCAAAAAACCTATTGCAAAAATGCGTGCCTTGATCAGAGATAATGGCACGTGGCATGCCAAATCTTGACAAAATGTTAGTTCGCAAGAACTCTAGCACGACCTTAGAATCGCTGGTCTTAGTGGGAATTGCCGCAACCCACTTGGAAACGTAATCCACCACTAGGAGGATGTACTCATAACCATATGACCCCGGAAACGGGCCCATGAAATCAATGCCCCAACAATTAAAAACCTCTATCACAAAAATGTTCTGGAGGGGCATCATATTCCGCGAGCCAATTTTACCTAATTTCTGACACCAGTCACATGACTTACAAAAGACGTATGCATCCTTAAATAGACTCGGCCAATAGAAACCACACTCACTGACCTTGGCGACGGTCTTCTTCGCGGAGAAATGACCTCCGCACGCCTCGGTGTGACAAAACTCAAGAATTCCCCTTTGATCAGCTTCGGGGACACACCGACCCATAATCTGGTCCGCGCAATACTTGAACACATATGGATCATCGTAAATATATTGCCGGACCGCTCGCAAAAACCGCTGCTTCTCAGTTGTGGACCAATGGGGTGGAATCTGCCTAATCACCAAATAATTGGCGATATCTGTAAACCATGGGCACGTATTAGCAGCAAACAATTGCTCGTCAGGGAAAGTATCCACAATGAGGAGAGGAGAGGTGGGGTCCTTAAACTCCAGACGAGACAGATGGTCGGCCACTACATTCTCAACCCCTTTCTTATCCTTAATGACAATGTGGAATTCTTGCAACAAAAGAATCCACTGGATAAGGCGAGCTTTCGCGTCTGACTTGGTCATTAAGTACTTCAAAGCCGCATGATCGGTAAAAACCACAATCTGCGACCCTACCAAGTAGGACCGAAACTTATCTAAGGCAAATACCACCGCCAACAACTCTTTCTCGGTGGTGGTATAGTTCATTTGTGCCTCATTCAGCGTCTTGCTCGCATAATAAACGACACAGGGCTCTTTTCCTCGCCTCTGCCCTAAAACCACTCCGACTGCATAGTCAGAGGTGTCACACATCAACTCAAAGGGCAAACTCCAATCCGGAGGCTGAACAATCGGCGGAGTAGTGAGACTCCGCTTCAATGTCTAGAATGCCTCCTCACACGACTTAGACCACACAAATGGTGTGTCTTTTGACAGCAAATGACACAACGGCCGGGAGATAGCATTGAATCCCTTAATGAAATGCCTATAGAAACCGACGAGATCGAGGAAAGACCGAATGTCTTTTATAGACTTTGGAATAGGAAGATTTGCGATCAAATCAATCTTCGCCTTGTCCACCTTAATACCTTTAGATGAGACAATGTGTCCCAACACAATTCCTTGGGTCACCATGAAGTGGCATTTCTCCCAGTTAAGCACAAGCTGCTTCTCCTCGCACCGTTGCAAGAAATTCCCCAAGTTCTCGAGGCATTCGTCAAACGAATCCCCGAAAATTGAAAAGTCATCCATAAACACCCCCACGATCTTCTCTACCATATCGCTAAAAATTCCCATCATGCACCTTGAAAAGGTTCCGGGAGCATTGCACAAGCCAAAGGGCATGCGACGGTAGGCAAACGTACCATAAGGGCACGTGACGGTGGTCTTCTCCTAATCCTCCATGGCTACCTCAATCTGATTGTAGCCAGAGTACCCATCTAGGAAGCAATAGAATGCCCGGCCAGCCACCCTCTCCAAAATTTCATCAATGAATGGGAGAGGGAAATGGTCTTTCCGGGTGCTCGCATTCAGCTTCCGGTAATCGATGCAAACTCGCCACCCGGTTTGAACATGGGTCAGCACTAGTTCACCCTCGTCGTTCCTCACGACGGTCACTCCTACCTTCTAAGGCACCACCTGCACTGGGCTCACCCATTCACTATGGGCTATCGGGTAAATAATACCCGCATCTAAAAGCTTCAGCACCTCAGCTCGAACCACCTCTTTCATATTGGGGTTCAAACGACGTTGAGATTGCCTAGAAGGCTTCACATCCTCATCTAGAAAAATGCGGTGTGTGCACACCGTTGGACTAATTCCCTGCAAATTCGCTATTGTCCAGCCTATTGCGCCCATGTACTTTCTCAACAAGGCAAGCAACTTAGCCTCTTGATCCTCCTCGAGGGATGAGGAAATCACTACCGGAAAAGTATCATCGCCTTTAAGGAAGGCATACTTAAGCGTGTCTGGCAGAGGCTTTAACTCAGGTTTAGGCGGCTGGATAGACGATGGGAGAGCTTTAAGAGATGGGGCGCCTAGCGACTCAGGATCGAAGCGGCGCCACACACATCCTCTACTGCAAGCATCTCCATTAAACTCCCTACCTCTGGAGTTCGGCGGTTAAGGCTATCTCCAGAGGATCCTTATTCAACACACTATTGACATGCTCTTGCACTAGCGTGTCGATCAAACTCACCTCATATACCTCCTCATCATCCTCAACCTGACTATCCACATTGAAAACATTCACCTCCATTTTCAAGTCCCCAAACGACAATTGGACTTGTCCAGTTTTACAATTCATAACAACACTGAAGGTAGCAAGAAAAGGACGGCCAAGGATGATAGGAGTCTTCTCAAAGACCTCCGGTATTGGATAAGTATCTAGGACAATGAAGTCGACTGGAAAAAGAAACTCGCCCACTTGAATTAGAACATCCTCCACCACCCCTCTTTGGAATTCTCACACTCCGATCAGCCAACTGTAGCGTGACCGATGTGGCTTTCAAATCGCCTAAGCCAAGTTTCAAGTATACTGAATAGGGGAGCAGGTTGACACTCGCTCCTAAATCCAGTAAAGCCTTATCGAACTTTTGGCCTACGATCCCTATAGGAATGGTGGGACAACCGGGGTCCTTACACTTGGTGGGGATCTCAGTTTGGAGAATGGAGCTCACTTGCTCCGTCAGAAGCACTTTGTCCTGACTCTTAGTTCTCCGCTTCGACGTGCACAGATCCTTCAAGACCTTAGCAAACTGAGGAATTGCGTCAATGGCTTCCATCAAAGAGATAGGAAACTGAACTTTCTTGAATAATTCAAGCATTTGAAAGTTCACATTGACCTTAGGTTTCGCCACCAAACGATTTGGATATGGAGCAACAGGTGGCGTTGGAGTCGTGGGGGCTGCATGAGCAGGCACCACCACTTCAGGAGACTCCGCCTCTTTCACTACCTCAGGGACACTTCCCAAGTCTGGAACGACTACTGGAATTGCTACCGGCACCGGGGGTAGCACCGATTTCTGCTTTGGAGGCAAGTCCTTGTCGATCACCTTCCCACTTCTGAGAGTGATCGCCTTAGCCTCTTCCAAACTGAGATTCGGATTACTCGGGCCAGAAGAATCGCCCACATAATGAGTACCAGCGGCATTGACTAGAGGTTGAGAAGGAAACTTTCCCTTCTCCTGCTGAACTTGTCTAACTGCCGCCGTTAACTGGGTCAATTGTGTCCTAATGTCACCAATTTCCTGTTTGGTTTGTTCAGTGAAGCTTAATTAAGACTGCATGAGAGCCTTCATCATCTCATCAGTCTGCTTATCCCGCTGGGGATGGTTTATGCCCGGGGGTGGTCCAAAAGATGAAGGACCGAACCCCTGCTGCTGCTGAGGTGGGTAACGAAATTGGATCATTTGGCCTTGAGGAGGCCGGAACTGTTGGACTTGCGACTGAGGTGGTGCCTGGGTATACACTGGGGCTTTTTGATCCCTCCAACCCAGAAGTGGGTTTTGGGCCCACCCAGGATTGTAGGTATTTGAATATGGATCCCAACACTGATTAAGCGCGTTCACCTCAGCCTGGTTACTATGGTATGCGTCTTTGACAATGGAAAATGCGGGGCAAGCAGTGACAAGATGCCCCGGACACTCACATAACGCACACACCTCTTCGACTCTCACCTCATTAGCCTGATGGACTTGCTTAAGCTTCAAGTCCTCTAATTGTTTAGCCATCTTGTCCAGCTGAGACTGGACATTGTGCTCTCGCACACTAGAAGGAAAAATGCCAGACCCACTGGGTCCCTGTGCAGCCATGGCCCTATCACCGAGGTCGGAAGGTTCCCAACTTCGGTGTTTCTCGGCCAACTCGTCGAGAAAGTCCCACGCATCGTCCGGGGACTTATCTAGAAAATCCTCCTCTTTACAGAGGTACTCCATTTGTTGGACCGTAGCAACATTCAAGCCCAAATAGAAAAATGACACCAACTGGTGTTTCACGAAACCATGATGCGGTAAGGACAACAGCAAGTCCTTGAACCGCTCCCAGCACCTTAAAAACGACTCGCCCTCTTTCTGCTTATACGATTGGACTTGGCGAGTCAGGTACTTTGATTTACTTTCCGAGAAATATTTCTTGTAAAATAAATCTCGGACAGCAGCCCACGTCCTGAGAGACTGTGGCTTCTGCATCCGCAGCCACTTATCCGCATTGTCCCTGAGCGAGGCTGGGAAAAGCTTAAGGCAAGCATTCTCCCATTGAGTAGTGGTGGCCAGGGTGCGCACCAACCCCTCGAAATGACGGACGTGCTCATACGGATCCTCATTCTCCTTCCCATAAAACAGGGGAAGGGCATTATGCGTACCAGGTTTAATGGTGAAAGCATTACGTGCTTCCACCGTCTCGGTTGGTAGAACAATTGGACCGAGAGGAGTGGTCCTCTCAGGATGCATGTGTGCACGCATCGACATCGGTGGTTGCTATTGGTGGCTCAATTATTAAATCAACAAAAGGGCACCGATATCAAAAGAATCACCACTAAAAGACTCTCCCTCCACGATTACTCTCGGCTCTCTCTCAATGGCTACGAGACGCCTGGTATTGTCTCGGTAGTACTTAGGCTTTAGAGGTGATTGCTTTCCTACGATGGAGGATTGCGCACCTCTACCTATGATGGCTCAAACAAAACTAAAAAAAAAAAAAAAATAACTACCCGAATTCTTTAACACACGTTACCGTCCCGGCAACGGCGCCAAAAATGCTTGACCGATTCCTAGACCTAAAATAATGGGTTGCCCCAAGCGTAGGGCAGACCGATGTAGCACAATACCGGTAAGACCGGAGTCGAATCCACTAAGGACGGTGAAGTGTGTGCTGTGAAATCGGGTTGTAGTATTAAAATAGCTCTTAGGTAGCCACCCTTGTCTTTTGATTGATTAATTAACTAATACTAACAGATAACTTGCTCAAATGATTAAAAAGAGAGGCACGGTCGTAGGAATCCGGCGCTCGCTACCCAATCAGAATCCGCTCGCTTTTCAAGTTCTAAAAAAGGTTAAATTTAGGGAGAATTGGAAACTCCGAAGATGCGAATCCTAAGGTTGTCGGTCCCGTACACAGCGGCGAACAGGTTTTGGTCCCCCGTTCCTCACATGAGCCCAGCAATGCCTCGGATTCGTCCGGACGTAGTTTTCACCAACTAAATTTATTTAATTAAATTAATGTAGAAAAATTGCGAGACGAATCCTAATTGGGTCGCGACGGCCTTTACCCAGCGACCAAACCTCAGAAAAACTACTCACTCATTATTAAAAATAAAGAAATAAAACTCTAGAATTAATCATGCTTCTATTGCGCGAGATGAAAAAAACAAAAGATAACAATTAATTGAATACCAATGAATAACTTTAATAAAGAATAGAAATCGATACGAGTTACCGGAGTGCAGAGATCTGAACAAAACTTCGAAAACTTGAAGGAAAAGCTCTGAAAATAAGAACGTAAGTCTAAAAGCTGTTACGTAATAAAAAAAACGAACCAAGAAAAACGGCAGTCCTGTTTTTCGTAATCTACCGTCGCAATCAATAACAATTGAAAAAGTAAAACCAATGAACATATAACGCAGCCCCGTTCTTTTTTTCTTTTCTCGTCTGTCGTCTTTTTTTACCTTTTTTTCCAAAAGCTGCCGGGCTCAGTAGGGTAAGGATTGTTTTATAGGAATTGAAAGTAATAATTACATAGTGGCCCTTGAGCTTTGTCTAAAATTGAATTAACCATCCAAAATTCTAAAGCATTTTGCACTTTGATCCAAAACTTCTTTAAAATCTTCTTTTTATCCAAAGTCTTGGACAACGAACTCGAGCAACCTATAAACATAAAAACACATAATAAAAATCAGTTAACAAAAATAAAAGGCTAATAAATGTAGATTAGAGGGTCAAAATATGTATATTTTGGCACTTATCACTCATAAATGATTAAAAGTACCTTTAAAATAGAGAATATGAGGTCGTATTAAAAATGTGATTAAACTTTACCTTCATTAATTTTATATTAGGTCTCTTAAAAAGGTGAGTGTTCTCACGCAACAACCAATAGGTCCAATATGGGATGGAAGGAGAGTATTTTAGAGTATCCATACTCATGAGTGCCAGTTTACCATTGCCATTTTTTGGCATGAATAGTGTCATTTTGTCAACGCAAGATTCAATCTGGCCGAAAGCATACCCATACTTAATGTATTTTTAACGATAGGAGTCGTTCTGTCTTTGACAACAATCTTTGAGTTCATTTTTGTTTCGCCATGTGAAAAGGGGCTTTTGGATTTATTCGAGCTGGGATCTCGTGGTTGACAATCATGGCCATTAGGGGCAAAGTTATGTTGGGGCCAAGGTCTGGGGCTTTGGGGTTTATTCAAGCTGGGATCTCGTGGTCGACAATCATGACCATTAGGGGCGGATCTAGCTATGAGGAGGGGCTGTTGGGATTAAACGCGAAAGCACTTAAGAATTGTGATTCAAACACAACCCTAATCGCAACCAATGGAAGTGCGATGAAAAATAAAATAGAGAGACATACAAAATTTAAGTGGTTCGGCAATAACACGCATACTCCATGAAGAGGATCCTGTTCTGTCACTATGAGAAATTTCATACAAATACACTTGAGTATGAAATAATCCACTCAACCCTTATACACTCACTCATACAAGAACACACTCTCTCCAAGTACTAGACTTGACCCTTGCACACGCTGTTTTTCACCTCCCTTTCTATTAAGGAAAAAGCACTTCCACATGCCATTATATAAGCATCCACCCACCCATGTATTAATACTCCATCCGTCCCAATTTGTTGGTCCTCTTTTGGAGTGCGTGTCATTAAATTTTCAATTGATTATATTTTATAATCTATGGAGTAATTTTTGGTAATTTTAAAAATTTTGTATAAAAGAGCTTATTGAGATCTATTAAACAACATCCATATTTGATATAAAAAACATTATAAATTAAAAGATATATCCAATTTTTTGAGACTTTTAAAAAAGAAGAGAGGACCAAAAATTTGGAACGAAGAGAGTATCATTATTCATGTTCCCAGCAAGATGGAAGGTCACGGCATTAGCAAAGAGGTAACAGCTATAGCACAACAGCTAGCACTTCGGGAAAAACAGAAAACTTCCAAGCATGAAGACTTTTGATTTATTGGGAATTTGAACCAGCCTCGATTCCCTGAGTTTTAAAAAATTTATTTTGTATATATCTGATTTTAAAAATTACTGATATTTATTCGTGTATAGCTATTTATAATTCTAATAATTATGGTTTGATTTGATAAAAATTAGTTATTTTACATTCTCATTTCTCAATTTCTTTCATAAATAAAAAAAATAAACACCTAACTGTTTAAGAAACCTAAAGAAGAAATAAAATAATTGTAATGTATTAGAAAACAAATTTTTTTTGATATAATAAGTATACATTTCGATAAAAAAAATATGTGTCTATTAAGCCGGCCATTTCGGATCAAAATTTTGGTTCTGCCACCGATGACCATGGCATTTGCTTATACATTTTTCAGCCAATGTTTTCTCGCCCCCAAAGATGTATAAGTTTGTAAACCTTGTCATTTTGGTTACTGTCGCAGTGTGGGCCGTAATGATAACACATTTGGGGATAGAAGTGATAGTAGGTTTTGTGTTAGAATTAGAATTGATTTTGTTCATGTTCTATGACGAAATTGATTTCTTAAAAGTATAGGTAAAATGTTTTTATTAAGAAGTCATTGTGAAAAACAAGAAAATGCTTTGTCGTAATCCTAAATAAAACTAATGTTTCGATATGAGTTTTGGCTAATTGCCTTGTGCAAAAAGGGTTTTTTAATGGGCAATAGTTATTAACCTTTTTGTTATCTGTCGTTCAAAAAAAACTTTTGTGTTATTTAAAAGCCCGCAAATGAGCTACACACGATCAATAATACATCATTTCGTTTTTCTTCACACTAATAACGACAGTACCGACGAGTCGCCTATTATATTAGATTCATTGCACCTAGGGGTGGAGCAAGGAATTTTGTTTGTTGGGGTCAAAAGTTAGATTCACATGTAAGATACTTTTCGTTTACAAAATTCAAAGAATAATTAAAATAAGAGGTTAATTATAAAATAGATATACACTTGTAAAATGTATTTCTGCTTTATAATTAATTGGTCCCAAAGTCTAGATACATTTTGAAAACAATGCATGAATGGTTTAGTCCCGGCGATTACCTGGTATACGTGGGACAAAAATAGTAAATAAATAAATGGGGGCCAAAATAGACGGGCAGAGTGATCTCGTACACTTACATTAGGCTAGGAGGACAAAAATCTTTGGATCAAAGTCAAGCATGCCCAAGTCAATTGGAATATGAAGCGCTTACCATCGACATTGACCAAGACAATGGGCAAAATCATCCAATGACCAAGACTTCGTATTTAACTCCGTGGAACCCATGACTCCGATAGGATGTCTATTTAATTTTTTTTTAAATATATAACAGGGATGGGGGGCTTACCAAATTTTTTTTTCAAACTTTAGAGATATTTTCATTGATACAAAAATCATAAATCGGGAACGGCCAAACGGATAGCCATCTTCAAGGAGGGAGGAAAGTAACCACAAAAGAGGCCTAAACTCACAAAAGAACATTCAGGACCTCACACAGACAAGACTCGTTTCTGACCTTGAAAAGCAATCAAGATGACTTAGAAAACCCACCACAACAACAAACACAAGGAGTGAGAGAAAGTACCACGCAGGGGAAGAAAACCAACAACAAAAAACAACTAACAAAAACTAAAGCAAAACCAATGAGCAAACAACAGATTCACACCCGGCCCTAAGTTCAGCCACCCAAAACGCGGATCAAGACCCTCATTGCCGCCACCGCAGCTGCCACAAGGGTGGCCAAGAGACAGCAAAGACCACGGAATGGAACCTTGATCACCACAAAAGCCACACCCCACCGTACAGCAACACCAACTACTATCTCCGTCCTAAGAAACACGACTACGTTCGGTTTGAGTTTAGTGATCCAACCCTCACTACAAGAAATCAGTCTTTCTGCGAGGAATTTTTTAGCGAGGATGTCTATTTCCTTGCTAAAGGAAGAGTTTTGGCGAGGAAATTATTCTTTCCTCGCAAATGGTGTTTTTTTGCGTGGAAAGCATATTTTCCTCACTATTTACTTGTCGCTAAAGAGTATTTGCGACAAAATTTCAAAATTCCTTGCTAATTGTTGTCGCCAAAAACGTGGCGGGATTTTTTTATGTAGGCGGGAAAAATGAATTTGCAAGAAAATACAGTATTTTGTCGCCAAAAGCCTGTAGTGATTTTTTGTGGCAAACTCATTGGGACACTAAAGTTGAAAACCTTTTGCGAGGAATTAGTTTTCTCGCAAAAACATTGGTTATTTGCGAGGAAATAGAGAATTCCTCGCTAAAGACTATGGTTACTTTTTGCAGGGAATTGTGTTCCTCGCAAAAAACCAATTTTTTGTGAGAAAATAATAAATTTGTCGCTATAAGTCTAATAATATTAATACATGTCATACATTTTTAATATACTTCAATACGATTATTTAGCGGATCTCAGTAAAACAAAACTATTTTAATAGTCGAGGCTGTTAATTTCGTTGTGCTTATTGATTAAATCATTATCATAAAAATTTGGTTCAATCGGGTTTAGAAAGCTCCTTGATTGGGACACAAATTGTTTTTTTTTGGATGATAGTTATCGTCCGATCAAATATGTAAAGATACGCGATCAACTTAATTCTTGATACGAATGAATAATTCAAATAGATGTGAAAGATAGACGGTTCAGATCGAAAAATAAAGACTTTGGTGGGGGTCGGGTCTTGCAATATAATACTTTAATGCTTCGAGATGCATCAAATGTTGAGAGATCAGGCAGTCGCCAATATCCGATGATCTTCGTTTTTTGTGACAATGATGAAATCAGTGAGACGTGAAATCCTAACGGTTCAGATCGACTACGGTAAAAATTGAGTTGGTAATTGCCTTTAAATTCAATACGTTCAAAAGTAATTGTTAACAAATTTAATCTTGTGTTGTACTTGAACCTATGGTAGCCATTTGACTGTGACACAATTACGACGATCCAGACCGTTACTTTTGTTTTCCTTGTTGATTATAGCATTCTAGTAAAAGTTTGTCTCGATCAGGTTTAAAAAACTTTTTTATCGAGACACAACTTCGTTAAAAAAATGAGTTTTTCTGGCCGATCAAGTGTGTAGCGATACTCGATTAACTTCGTTTTTGGTACGAATGATGTACTCCATGATATGTAAAAGATGGACGGTTTTGATCGAGAAAAAAAGACTCAAGCGGCGGCGGATATTGTAATCTAACACTTTAATACCTTCGGATATATCAAATGTTGTTCGATCAAGTGGTCACCAATATCCGATAATCTTCGATTTCGGTGATTAGATGGAATACGTAAGACGCGAAATTCTAATGATTCAGATCAACTACTATTAAAATATAGTTGACTTATTAAGTTTAGAATTTATTCGTACTGCTCAATAAGAGAGCACTTAATTATTCTGGCGCGCCTCTCTCAAAATACTTAAATCCCTAAAATCTGTTCACATCGCGCCTCTCTCAAAATACTTGAAATCCCTAATCTGTTCGCGCCTCTCTCAGAGCGCTGATGGGAAATCCCCAAATTTATCCCGCCTCTCTCTCACTCTCGCTCTCTCCTGCCTGAAGCTCCTTCCTCTGCTCTCTCTCTACGGCCTTCATCCCCACCACTCCGTGCGTCACAGTCCTCCAAGCCCGCCTCGTCCATTCCCAACAGTTAGTGATGCATCTCTCTCTCTCCCTCTCTTTCCCCCCCCCCCCCCTCTCTCTCTCACACACAGACACACACACACAAGCACGCACGCACCCCACGGACCTCAGTTGCAAACCACACCGTGTTCGGCCACGACGACTGGGTTCGCCCCGACTACGACCTTCGTCTTCGGCGAGTCTCTGGCCCTGCCTGTACGCCTCTCTCTCTTATTGCTATGTACCTCCTTCTGTACCTTTACGAATGTGTTGATTTTCTGTCGATTTAAGGTTCATTGTTTTGATTTTGCAGACTGATTTGGTACTTTTCATTCTCGCGCAGAGAGAAAATTTCCCTAGTGCTCGAATCGCCTCTCGCCAGTCCATCTCTATAAGTCTCTCTCTCTCTCTCTCTCTCTCTCTCTCTCGTATCTGGCGTTTCCCTGCCTAAGCAATTCTGCATATTCAATTTGGAGAGACTAATAAGCTAGTATTAGCACCTCCCAGAAAGTAATTTCCTAATTTGTTTGGCTTTTGTCTTTTGGGAATACAATTGAGTCCAAACCTGACTTCGCTACTCAGCACATTTGATTTCTTTGTTTGGATTATTGTTGTTTCTATGTTACTCTCAAGGCACATGCTCAAGTCAAGGGTTCCAGTGATGGTTCCACAACAAAGACATGTGAGCTGATGGGTAGCGAAAGTCAGCATTGGCTCAATTGTTTTCCCAAAAGAAATAAGCCAAGCAAATTAGGATATTGCTTCCCACTTCCCAACATGAGAGGTCATTGTAGTAGCAGTTTGTTTCTCCAAATTGGTGGTTGTTTTTGTTGCTACAGTATTAAAAAAAAATGCAGGTTTGAGTCTGGATTCAGACTGATTGTTCCACTTAGAACTCGTACACTGGGTACTCTGCCTCAAATAATGCAACATGAAAGGATTTAAGATTCAAGAACATTGGATTGGTTACCCAACTGTTCTTATTTGACCCTCATATTCTTCCAAAAGAGGCAGTTGTTATACCCCACTAAGTTGCTAAGCAAATTGTAACAAACTTAATTGCCCAAAGGAAAATTTGTATCCAGTTGGAGATATCAACTACGCAAGACCAATGGTATATTGCAAGCATGGCTACAAAAACTAAATGAAAACTTGGTGGGTTGACATGCTTCAGTTAGTTATTGCATGAAAGATAGGGTCTTTTTTTAAATATCTTACTGATCTCATCACCAATTCTTGAGCAATATGTTGTGCCAATATTCTGAACTGCAGTCACGTGTAGTTGATTTGATGCCAGCACTTTCTGGACAGCCCTGTAGTCATATAACTCAACTCGACTTGATTTGTGTTTAGAACCTTCAAAGATACTGTGTCTTGGTCAATAGATCATTTTTCTTTAGCTCAATGTTGCATAGTGAAATTTTACGTATTGTTATATTGATGGTTTTCATAAACTGAGTTATGATTAAGAGAGCTAAGTTTCTTAATCTTGCAATAACGTGAATTACAGAGGCAACACCAAAGACTGTTAATTGAACAATAGGGGTCAAAGGTCTTACCCTTTATCACTTGAAATCTCATCTTCAGGTTTGTTGTTTCTGTATTTTACTTTCTAGCTGTATAGTCTTGATATGGTTTTCTTGTTTTGTTTGCTTGACATGCTCAATTACCACATTGCCTCTCGATCCACAGAATGGAAAAGAAAAGAGGAAAAATAAAAATAAAAGAATAGTCTTTCATGCCCACTTGCTGCTGTTGAATGTTTCTGAATATTAATCTATGCCATTTTCCTGCAATATTTCCATTTCTATTGGTTTCCTTCTTTCTTTGCAAATTGGATACTCCTTAATTGAAGCAATTTTTTATGTATTCACCAGCATGAATTTGTGTGTATGATGTCCTTGCGGCGAGATACAACAAATCTAGGCTTTCCCGGCACTTGTTGCTAGCGTTTGTTTTAAACCTTGTTTATAACCCCCTTTATAACCATCTCAATCTGCTCTAAGGGTGGTGATGCTTGTATAGAAATATCACAGATAGGGATTAGCACTTCTCGTAGGGCTGTGTTTGAAACATTGTGAGTTTATGTATAAGAAGTTCAGATGTAAAAGAAAGGGTAGTTGACAAAAATAGTTTCATGTGAACAATTTGGGGCTTTAATTTATTCTCGAAATAGCTAAAAGAGGTCACTGATGCTAAACATCATACACCTTTGATCAATGAAGTCTAGCTACAACATAGTATGGATGCTCTAGTTTTTATGCTTGTGGAGTTCTTCTTGGTTTCTTTCTACTTAGTCTTACATCATAGCATCAGTTTCTGACTTCCTGTTATAAACAAAAGCCAAACATACTTTGACTGGTTGCTAAACAACTATTGCATCGCAAAGAAGCTTGTTGTCTTTTGATTTTGATCTTTTGGTTCTGTTTGTGGTGTCAACTTGTATTTTTGTTACCAGGGATCTCCACAAAGCAACTTGTAATTTCACTACCTTGATAGGTCAAGGGAGCTCAGATGTCAACTGGTGCAGTTGCTGTTAATTAAAGTGCTTGCAACTAATTCAAGACACGGGGAAAAAGAGTTCCAATTAGAGGTTAGTGGTTATCGATCAAATACTTAAGGCATGTGGAGTTCAAAACATATTACCATATACAACTTGCTTAGACAGATGTTTCGTGATGCGTCTAGTGATTCATTCGTTAGTTGGCAATTTAATTTCGTAAAACCTTCTTTAAAACTATTTTTTTGATGAATGACACTCTTGGAACATTTAAAGAAATTAAGAAACTGCTTCTAAACGGAATCAAAATTGATTTTGACACTAGTTCTGCTACTAGGGATATTCATGTTTAGTAGTGATGACATATTGCAATCAATTATTACTCATGACTATAATTTGTAAAGCTTTTTATTGTGTTACATGCAGATTGCTCAACAATCGATGGTGATCATTTGGTGAATGAAAATGCAATGTAGTAGGAGATATGAGATGAACAATGTTTTGGAGGGACAACGCTGCCTTTTGTCTTATGTTTTGGTACTACTAGATGGAAGAAGGATGTCTTTAGTTTTTGGTATATGGTAGTACACATTATACATGGTCATTGGATTGTGGTTCTTGCCTTTGATACTTGATGTTATGTTCGGGGGGTATTTGGCTTTTGTTTTGGGTATTGAAGAAGATTAAGGTTAAGATACCGTGTTTTGACTTGTGTTAATTGGTTTAAGTTAATGTTATTCTATTGCCTTTGAGTTTGATGAATTATGTCTTTGAAATCATGATTATGACAAGAAGCAAAAGAAAACATCTAGCAACTAGTATTTTTGTGTGATGATATAGTTTGTAGCAAAAAGAACTATTTTTGCCAAAAAATTCCTTGCTATAAGAAATTCTTTTTTTGCGAGGGGCAAGTTTCCTAGCAAAAAGGATTTACTAGTTTGTCGAAAGAAATCGTCTTTGGCGAGATATTTCTTCCTTGCAAAAAGAAATCACCTTTTGCGACGAAAATAGTCCTTGCAAAAAGCAAGACCTATTTTGGCAAAAGGAATAGTCTTCTGCGAGGAATCTATTTCTCGCCAAAAGATTTATTGTTTTAGCAAGGACATACTTTGTCGCCAATGAGATATTTTTTGCAAGGAACGGCCCACTTTTGGCGACTAATTTGTTTAATATTAGCGTCCAATTAATTTCCTCGCTAAACAGTGTACTCAATTGCAACAAAGCCAATTTCTTGCAAAATGTATCTTTTTTGCAAGGGAAAAAAATTTCCTCGCAAAAGAGAATTGGAGACTATATTTTTGCGAGGAACCGACGACGAATGAAATTTCCTCGCAAATGGCGAGGAACAATTCGGATTTTGCGAGGATAAAGCCTGATTTCTTGTAGTGCTTTCTCTTTGCGCACAGTTCTTAATTAATTTTTTCCTTAATTATTACTTCCTCAATTCTAATTTTTAGTCATTTTTGGAGTCCGTGTGACTTTTTAATTAATTATACATTTTCGCGTTGAAGGAGCGAAGTACGATTTTCAGCGTGGCTGAAGGTGGGATCTCGTGGTTTATTATCGTTACGACGGCTTATACATACTTATTTTCTGTCGCTTCTGTTGCACCGGCGGAGATCAATCAAATAACCCATTCCCTCAAACTTCTGACTTACCTGTGGACCGGTGTGACGACACTTCTGTTTTGGTTCGCAATAATTGAGCAAAGGAGTTGAATGAAGGCTGATCGATATCAGTTCGAAATGCAATGTTTTATGATCTTTTACTTCACGGTTCATGCTCACGCTGCTGTGAGTTAATATTTTCACAGGATGTGTTACAATACATACCTCCTTTTGCGTGTTGGTTGAATAAGCGGATTATTACTTTCGTGTTGTGCGATTTTGCTACGAATTTATGTTAAAGACTCAAGTCGTGAATCCAATACAGAGTGTTAATAGTAGTATTTACTCTCCTTCCCCTGCTGACAAACCTTCATTTGTACATTTTAGCTACTCGAAGACTTCCTCGACTGGAACGTGCTCCTAAAACATCACCCATATTTGCGAATTCATCACCACCATTGCCTCATTGTAAGAATTGATCAATGATTTGCCAAATGAATTTATAAAAAATAAAAAAACTCATCTTCACTGTAGCAAGTCATTAATATTGTAAGACTGAGAGAAGGAGCATGAGGGAGACTTGGGAGGGATTACAAGTCCCTTCGCTGTAGTCTTATTATGCTCATCCTTTTCTAGATTATAAAGAGAGGGAGGACAGAGAAACAGGCGAGCTATTGATGATGGGAGCGGGAAAGGAAGTTCGGATTTCCAGAAAGAGAGAGTACATGACAAGAAGAAAGGATAAGGAGAGAGAGAGAGAGCGTGCCCAACAGATAGAGAGAGAGAGGAGAGGAATAGAGAAAGTGAAGAACAGAGGATAGGGCGCAATAGAGAGACATGGAAGGACAGAACAGAGGAATGGCTCTGTGATGCAGCAATGAGAGGGGATATTGAATCACTAAAGGAAATAATGAAAATAGATTATTACATTTTGGATAAAGTTTTGGTGGGAAGTTTCAAAGGAAAAAATCCTCTTCACATGGCTACATCAACAGGGCATAAAGAATTTGTTCTAGCTAGAACTTTTGGAGTATAAACAAGATCTTGCTAAAACTGTAGACACGGAACTAGGCACGGCCCTTCACATAGTATCCTCTAAGGGATATTTAGAGATTGTGGAACTTTTAGTGGAAGTTAGCCCTGAGATGTGCGTGGCTCGTGATCGAGAAGGTAATAACCCTCTTCATATCGCTACCGTGAAAGGTAATGTCGAAGTATTAAAGCTGTTGCTACGAACCAACCCCTACGCAGCTCGAGTTATGGTGGATCAAGGTGACAATATTTTGCACTTGTGTGTAAAGTGTAATCAGCTTGCAAGTCTGAAACTAGTGCTAGACAAGGTTGGAGATGAAAAGTTGGCCAATTCTAGTGATATCAATGGCAGCAACATATTGCATCTCGCTATTTTTGGTAAACGATGTGAGGTACGTCCATATTCTGGCAATAGTTTTTTGGTCAATGTAAAATAATTCCATTCTTAAAGCCCAGCCAGCAACACTTGGGGGTTGTTTTTCTAAATAAGTCACTTGGCTTATTTTTTGTCTTTATTCAAATTTTTTTCGCATTTGTTAGTTTTTCGTCAATTTTTTTAAGGATTATTGCTTATTCATGAAAAAAAATTACGATCGAAATTCAATTTTTTTAATAAAGATGAAAAAATTGGCTTATTTTTGTCTTTATTCAAAAAAATTAGGTTTCTATCGTAATTTTTTACCTTTTAGATTCCTCTCGTTATGATAAAGCAATAATTCCCAAAAAATTAACGAAAAACTAACAAATGTAAAAAAAATTGAATAAGGCAAAAAAAAAAAAGCCAAATTGCTTATTTAGAAGAACAACCCCTTAGTGAGGATTCTAACCTAAAGTAAAAACAAAATAATAAATGATATTCTAGCAAAAATGCTGAGCTTGCAACAAAATTTTACAACATATCAGTTGTAATATCTTTACATGTCAGCACTGGGTCCAAAACTCAGGACATGTAAGGATGTTCATGGGCTCCAGTGCTTACGTATAAGGATGTTGTAACTATGTTTTAGAATTTTATTGTAAGCCTAGCAATTCTCGCCTCATGTAGCCTAAGCTCTCTAATACGATTTGGGAATTTTCGAAGCAAATAGGAAATACTTTTGCAGTAGTACAAGTATAGAGTAATGATTAAAAGCGATAGTATTGTGCACATCCTGATAGTATTGATGTTTATCTAAATCTTAGACCGTGGATATACATATTTCAGATTATCAAATATCTACTGCTTGAGCGGCCGAAAGAAAAAAAAGGTGTCAATAAGCTTGGCCAATTAATAGATGTGAATGCAAGAAATGGAAGTGGGTGGACGGCGCTGGATATTCATTCCCGAGTAGCAAAGAGTGAAGATAACATTAGTGAGTATTGTGATATAAAGACGTCCTACGTGAATCTGGGGTTAAAAAGTCCAACAAACTGTTTTTCCCATTTGATCCTTATTGGCAGAAGAAGAAAAAGGATACATTAATGATTGTATCATTGGTGATGGCGATGATGTCATTCCAAGTCGGGATCAACCCTCCCGGCGGTGTTTGGGATCAAAGTTCACCAGAACACGAAGCCGGAAAAGCTAGAATTGCTTATATCAATCCCAAAGCGTATCCGTACTTAGTGTATTTCAACACGATAGGATTCCTTCTGTCTTTGACTACAATCTTAGAGCTCATTGTTGTTTTGCCAACGCAAAAAAGGACTTTTGGGTTTATTCGAGCTGGGATCTCATGGTTGACGATCATGATCATGGCGTTCGCTTATATATTTTCCGTCATCATCGTCTCACCCCGGCAATGTATAAGCCCGTAAACCTTGTCATTTTGGCTACTGTTATAGTGTGGGCCGTTGTGATATCGTTTCTACGCGTACTACCATTCCATGCCCAATTTCTACTACTTAGCGGACTGCTAGTAATTCCAATGGAATTGATAGCTCTGGGGCCGGTTCCTTTTGTAATTTTGCTTGTATTTTTATATAGTAAATTATATGGAGGTTTCGTTAAATTATATAAATTATTGGCACAACGTGGAACTAATAAGCCCACTGAAAGCACTGACCAGTCGACTGGAGAGACGGCCCCACCACCAAATCCAACTGCAGCTGGCCAGAACGACTCCACGAGTGTTTCCATCCAGGAGTAATAATTCAGAGGTCTTTGGCGGTGCCATATTTGTGTCCCAACGTCCTACCTCACCTTACATTTACCATTTATCCTGGGCAGAAATGTATAGTGAAAATTAAACGGTTTCGAGTCACCAAGTGTCGGTGTCCCAAGAGCACCGTACCCAATAATTGTTATTCGATCATGCCATGCCGTGAGTTTTTTATGCTAGGAAAGTGTTTGGAGTTTGTGGTTATGCTACAAATTGAAGTTACATGTGTTGTGAATCTAATAAGATTTGTGCTAATAATATTCCTTCCGTATCATTTTTTTTAATTTTTTTTTGTTTCATATATTACTTGGGAATGTCCCAAATTGTTTTCTCTCAAAGAAAAGTCAAAGAAAGAGGTGTGCAAATTTCATAAACTAACCCTCATAAATGATTAAAAATAAATTTTAAATTAAAGTGTCTCGAATGGAAGTTTGTGAATGCATATTATCACAAAGAAATGTCTATTGAAACTCTGTTTTATTGATAGTAATGAGGGTATTAATTTTGGCTTAATAATCTTTGAATTATTATTTTTTCCTTATTCATTATATTTCACATTTGTTAATATTTTGTTAATTTCTTGGAATATGTATTTGTCTCGATAAGAGAAATCTAAAAGTAAAAAGTTATGATCAAAATGGATAGAAATCTAGATAGCTAGGAGAGAAGTTAAATGTTCACTGAATATGAAGATAATCCAAAACAAATAGATTTTTGATTTATTTTTGTCTTTATTCAAGTTTTAATTGTTTAGGGTTATAATAATACTGATTCTTCTATAATCTATAAAAATTTGATGCAAAACTTACAAACGACGAAACAAATTTGAATGAAGACAAAAGGTAATCCATAAGAATTAATAACCGTATCCACACTTATTGAGTGATGGTCAGTGAAATCGTAGTATTGCGCAATTTCATAAAAAAAACATGGGATCAAATTTACATAAAATAATCGGATAAAAGTTTAAATGGAACCATGAATAAAGATGGAAGTTAACGGGGTCAAGTGATCACACTTGCCCTGGCTTCGCTCTTGAGTCCAAAAAATCAATTTTAATGTAATTGCTTAGAAAAAGAACCAAAAGAGTCATTGGCGATATATAACTTTCTTGCAATAAACGCTGAGGAAAAACTAAAAAAAAAGACAACTTTCTTTTAATAAACTCAATTTTCTGTAAGTGGCCAATTTTATCTTAACATACAATTTAAGCTTAGATTGAATTTGAGCATTTATAGATTTAAACCGTTCATTAATTGCTCAGTCAAGATCCGAGCCGTTGATTGCCGAGATGAACTACCGGATCGGCCGCTCGGCACCTATTTGGTAGGAGGTGCTTGGCAACATTCCCGTTCCGACCATATCGGAGTGCGGCTAGTGCCTCCTGTTTGGTCACAAAAATTACGAAATACACTAAAATATTATGAATATCTCTACACTACTTCTTTTAAATATACGAAGATGTTTTCCCCTTTTTACTTTTCACAAATGCCCCTAACACATGCAATTAATACCACTCCCGTCCTATACTTCTTCCTAATGATGCAATACAACTGGCCTAACCAAAACGATACAAAATGAACGACGCACCACTTTCCAACAGCTCCCAATAAGCACCCCTTCAATCCTTCTTTACAATGGTTCGCCTTGGGAAAATTCAATTCCCCCTCACTTTTATCTTCAGATTCCTCACTACCAACATTACATCTCAAAAAAAAACCTGCAGATTAACACCAGAAACACCTCCAACCACCTCCCTTCGTCTCTCAAGCTCTTCAACGGTCGCCAAACACAACCACCTCCCCGTCTTCCTCTAACTTTTTCTACATCTTCGTCCCCGACCTTCAATTGGATTCCGGACTGCTACTCAAACCCCGTCCTAGCGACAATCGTCGAAGAAGAGCCTGGTTTCTGTTGCCTACAATATTTAATTGCATAGTAAGTTCAATCTTTTCCATCCTCCTTTCCCCCATCTCCATAGATTGTATCCCTTAAAAAAATGAATTGTTGATGTTATACATACCAATTGTTCGATAGGGTTTCTGACAATTGTTGATGTTACGCACACCAATTGTTGATGCTACGCACACCAATTGTTCGATAGAATTTCTGAATTGATGAAGTTTTGCACACCAATTGTTCAATTGAATTTTTGAATTGATGAAGTTATGCACACTAATTGTTCGAGGGAATTACTCAACATTTTTGGGTGTTGGATTAAGGGCTTTCTTTTCCCTTGGGGCGGAGTTACCACAATCTAGACAGTTTTAGGTCCAATACGTTTTTCGGATTTTGAGTTCATGTCGAGCAAGCCCGATTCTGTTGCGTACCCATGTATTAATTCTGGTTTTAACTTGTATTTGACTGTTCCTACCTTATTTTTTGTCCACCGTTCCTTTCTTAGGAGTGGATTTTTATTCTTGAAAAGTGAGTAGTACTGTTGGGATTTTGGGTAAAGCATGTTGCTATCTAAATCTTCTTTCTTCTTTCACTTTAATGGTGTACACCAATTGTTTAATGAATGTCACAACTCACACCCACCAACATAACCTCCGTTTTCAAATGTTTAACTTGACTCAATCCGTAATTACCTTGCTACAGTCCAGATAAAATCTACATTGAGGGGAATATATTATCAAATGTTATCCTCCCATCATAAAGTCAGTATCTCTTAATTAGATAAAATCAATAGTGAGAAGTGATTATTAATTATTTTTGAAACATTCACTTTTGCTTCTCAAGAAGTGCTTAAAGTAGATAATATACGATACGCACACATGAGTATTGAGTACTACAATGAACACATGTGTGCTTGTAGTGAATTTGGGCTGAATGATGAACATTGTCAATTGTGAATTTTTTTTAGGGATATCCATCTGAAGTAGATGTTTACATCCACTAGAAAGTAGAGATGTATGTTGTGAATATTGACATGTCCATTTGGAGTATGGGACTAAGGAAGGACTATCTTCTTATTTAGGGAAACAAATAAGATCCAACACTTATTCCTGAATTGTAAACAAGTAACCATTTTGAGGTCTTGGTTCTTTCTAGAAAGCCTTCACATATTGTGGAAATGAACATTTTCCCAACTGCCTCTTGGGGTGGATAGTGACAAATACACTTGTAGGTGGAGTTTATGGTTCACAAATTCTATTTGGCACTTCATGGTTATCTGTTTTGGTGTGTATGCACGTGTATGAGTTTGTTGGAAGATAGTGTTATGGGATAATTCTGGCTTGTAGGCCAAAGCTTGATACCTTACTGTTTCCCGGTTGTTTCATTTCTGCCAGTGGACATCTTAGATGACATGTTGGCTGGTGAAGGATGTACTGTGCAGGATTAGTAAGAATACGGAGAGAGTGATTACTATCCACTGCTTAAAAATGGGCACAGGCTTTATCTGCATGACATAAGAGAAGTAGTTGTACGTGTTGTTGTTCCCATGGATGAAGAAGGCAATATGGTTGTAAGTCCTCATAACCCCATATTGCTTCTCTTATTAACACGTGTAACTCAGTGTAAGGGCGTACTGGATTCTTTGTTTTTGGAGATACATGTGGCTTTTGTAAGAAATTTGGGGCAACTTCTATTAAGTGACACCTGTGAAGATTTCGAAAAATTCTAAATAGTTGGGTCAATCTTTAAGACTCAGTGCATGTGCAGTAACTTGATCAGTTGTGTTACACTTTTTTGTAATGACGTTACATCACAATAATTAACATTGCTGGAAATATGTGACATTTGCCCATTTCATGTGAAAGTTGGATTGAATAGATGAGTAGAACTGGAATACAAGACAATGAAATTTCGAATGACTCATTGAATGACACATTTGAAACAAAACCTTGGTCATGCCACTGCTTGTGGTAGTAGCACACTAATTGCGGAGAAAAGTAACTTACAACCAATGGGAAGGGAAGAACTTGAGGGAACAATTTGAGTTTATTGTTCCCATACCTACGTGAGAAACAAAGTGAAAATGAGTTTATTTATTGGTATTTTGTTGGGCTCTGTTGTTCTAATATAATAAGGAACTTAATCATATTTGTTTTCCAGTGTAGCTTTGGGAGTCTATGACTGTTATTAGTAAGGGGTATAAATAAAGGGACAACATCATCTTTTGTCCCCTCTCTTGAAGCCGTGCACTAGAGGGAAATGACAAGATAATATTAGTTTGGCTTTTGTCAAACGAATAGTTCAAATTTGTGTTAACCTCCAGTTAATTAAAAGAGGTCCAATTAGCTTTTGTTAAATTTGTCTTAACTCTTAACCTCCAATTAATCAAAAAAGGTCCAATTATACACACCTTTTGGGCTGATCGAATTTATATTAACTCTACAAATGGCTTGAAGGGCTCCATTGGCTACATACATCTAGGTTAGTTTCTTCCTCGAGAAAGATTTTGGGGTGATCTACATGAATGTTTTTTTTCTTATCTCTACATTGTTTCTTTGTCCATAGAGCTACCAAATAAATACATCCTCGCATGCAAAGTACTCATTAAAAAGATTCCTGGATAACTTTTTTGCATTTGATGAAATTCGATGCAGAATATGGTATGGGAGAGAAACCAGCGATGGCATGGCTGGAGATGTGTATAGTTACAGAATCACGTTGCTGGAGCTTTTTACTGGAAAGAGCTCTAACCATGAGAGTTCCACAACAGGTTTAAGCCTGAATAAATGGGTGCAAATGACCTTCGCGACTAACGTAGATCAAGTGTTGGATCCTGGTTTGGTGCCAATCAACTGTAGTGATGTTCATTCTATTAATTCAGAGTCACAAAGTGATTGCTCGATTGCCGTGCTTGGTGTTGGTTTCGCTTACATTGTTGATTTGCCAGATGGACGCATTAGCATGAGGGATATTAGAGGGCAGTCCCATTCCTAAAATAGTCTATAGCAGGAATGCTTGATCTGTCCATCAATTTTTATATTAAGTGCTTGTGCTTTAGGTATCTGTGTTCGACTTCTACAAATTCAGAGCTCGTGTCATGGATCAGAACTCCCCCCCCCCCAGTTTTCATCTCCACTATGTATTATCAGTTGCCTAGATGTTTGCCGACACAAAAGCCAATGGCCAAGAACTTATATTTGGCCATAATATTATTACTTTCTTTTACACCAGATTCTCCTTCTAGAAGCCATATCTCATAATGCATCACAATGATTTTTCTGTAATTCTTTGGTACAATCGAGGTAGATAACCCGTGACTTGGAAGGACATATCCAAGAGGCACTCAATATCAGTTGAATCCTCCATAGCTCTTCTTGATGTCTTTGGTGATCAATGTGTTTTTTACTACTGGCATGGAGCTAGGATATACACTTCTCACAAGGTTGTTCTAACACTTATGTTCTTGACACTCTACTGAATGAGAAGCATAGGTTGAATGGATACCTTGGGCCAAAACGGTCTAAAAAATGAAAAAAACACATACCTTTGTCTTTGATTGTTTCTTGTACAACACGAGAAATCACACGTGCAACGCACGTGCAAGATTACTAGTAAACCATAAAAGGAGGACAATGTAATAATTAATGTGTATTCAGTACAGCGGAGTGTTTACTGAAATTCTAGAACAATGAGTATTATTCCGCTCTTATTGAGTGGCGGCAATCCAAACCGTGGTATTAAAAGAAGGACAATGTAATAGTTTTCGGTCGAGTTGCTTTATGATTGCAAAATTTCATATTAAGACATGGGAGCAATTTACACAATCAAATAAAAAACTTAAATGTATCGATGAATAAACATGGAAGTGACCAACCTGGCTCTGCTTTTGAGTCCGAGTAATCAATTTCAATCAATTTGCTCTTAGTGCCCAATTAATTGTGCCTTGGCATACAATTTAGACTAAAGTGTAAACAAAGGTTAAAATAATGGTGACGGCAAAATAGTAATTTAATTAATATGGGATTTCAAGAACGAGGTTAATATATTTCCAAAGCTCAATTTGATGAGGGCCAAGGTTGTGGATACGATTCTACTGCAACTTTAAAGTTATCCTGGACTTATCTATTTGCAGTAAGGGTGCATGTAATCGGTTCGGGTTTGGTTGGTTTAGGGTAGGGGTGGCAAATGAGCGGATTTGAGCTAAATTTGGCAAGTTGTAAGTGTGTTAGGTCTTTAATGGGTCATTGACCTATTTAGATTCATTAACTATGAGACTAATTACACATACCTAACCCAATCCATTTATTTAAAAGCAAACCCGTTCCGCCCATTAGCCCAATTAAATACTATATACTAAAATTTAAAATGACTAAAATATCAATGTATACTAAAATTACCATATTATCCCTCTACTAATAAAATGACCAAATTACCCCTGTACACTTAATTACCATATTACCATCGCTTTTATTTGTTCTGTACTTCCTTTGCAAAACTATAGTAATAAGAAACATTTCTTTGCGTAAGGGTAAATACATAGACTAAAGCTAAATAACAAAGAATGTAATATTGAACCAAGCACCAGATGTCCAAAGGAAGGATTAACAGACAGTAACATCATACTCAAAATTGTTAATTCCGTACCGTACAGGCCGGTACCAGCTGAGATGTACCCTATTGACCAGAAAATGGAACACTAAGTTAGGTGTTATGTTCCGGCTAAAATACCACGTTGTTCTGGGTGTTCTGGCCTGTTTTGGGCGTTCTAACATGTTCCGGCTGTTTTCCAGATCGATTCTGTCCGGTATAGAAAACACACAGGTTCAAAGGTTCTGTGCAGTCGCTCCATGACCTCTGGTGGATTTCTGTACACTTCGGCAACAAATTTTGTATTGTACATGAGACAGAGATTAGAGAATCGAAGCACTATGCATTGCAAAAATGAACATGCCAAAAATTTTGGGGGGACACCAAAATCTGTCCCTTCTCTCTTTTGTTTTCTGCATTTAGGTAAATTAGTATATCCAATTATTTTACTGAATTCTAAATGAAACACAGATGAGAGAGAGGGGGTGTTGTAATAGCCGGCCGTCTTCTGTTCAATACGAAAGAGAGCTTGATTTTTTTTTTGGGTTATACTCATAACTTATTGGGTTATTTAAGTTGACCCAATTAAAATCTAATTAAGTCCAATTAAAAAATGGGTTAGATAGGTTAGACCCATTCTGACCTAGCTAACAAATAGGCTGGGTTGGGTCTATTTTTTAGTAGATGAGTTTGGATTGATTAATGAATTAGGGTTTAATTTGCCACCCCTAGTCTTGAGTATGTATATGGAACCAAAAACCGATCGGTTCAGGGGAAAAACCTGGATACCGATCCCGACTGAATTAGTGGAGAAACAGATATCGGTTCGAGGTGGTCGGTCAACTTAAAACGGATAACCGTAATAGTAGCTCGCTTCCAATTTATACAGAATGTAAACATCTCTTGCATGAATTAACGTACGAAAAAATGATGGTTCAGAACGTGTTTTGATAATTAAACCCGTCAAGGACATACTGAGAATATTTGTTAATACTGAAAATGTACTGAGCGAGTATTAATTATCAAAATTCGTCATTGGCCGTCATTTTCCTTAACGTACATTTGCTTACTCATTGCAATTCGACGAATTCTTTCACACGACGGGATTATTAAAGAAAAAGAGAAAAAAGTAAAAGAGAAAGAAAAAGAGAAAGTGAAAAAGAACGAGCTACCAAATTTGACAAAAAGAAAAAGTTGAAAAAGTATACCGATTGAAGCTCTCAAGCAACCTTCGCACAACCGGTTTTTTTTATGACCGGTATTAGAATACTATTAGCAGTAATCAATGGCCTAGGAAAGTGTTATTTTATGATCGGTAATAGAATACTATTAGCGATAATAAATACTATAACCAGCCAAACTAGGGCTGTAAACGAGCCAAATCGAGCCGAATGTTAAAATGTTCAAATTCGTTCATTAAGTTCTTTAGTGAACTCGAGCTCGAGCCGAACTCAATGAAAATTATGACGAACCAAACTCGAACCGAACTTGCCTAGGTTTGGGTGGAATTCGAGCTTGTTCACGAGTCTTAACGATCCAATAATATTATATTTTTATGCTCTCATACAGGTCTAAAACTGCAAATAAATTTTTTATTATGTACATAAATATGTTCATATACAGATAAAATGATAAAAACATATACATAAGTAAATTTTTAGTAATTGTAAACGTTTAGATTTGTACAAGTTTTAAAATTTTCACTATATAACTGTATAAAATTCTCATGATACACATATACTCCAGGTTCAAGAGCCTAATCGGGCCGAATACTGCTGCGTTTATGTTCGGCTCATTTATAAAACGAGCCTAAAATTGATGTTCAGGTTCGGTTCATTTAGTAGACGAATCGAACTCGAACGAGCCTTTACTAATCGAGCCTCGAACAGTTCACGAACAGCTCAATTTATTAACAATCCTAATCCAAACCGACTAAAATATTTTTGGACGGTGAGATTTAGCGTAGCTGCATGTTGCTATGAGATGGGCACAAGAGCCCCCTTCCGCATGAAACATATCTCAGGTTTTGTTTCTATCTATTTAATAAAGGCATCATGTGATGAGGTGATATAAAGGGCCAGCCAACCAAGGATTAATATGGTGTCCTGCAGTTCAACCCCCCTAGTGGTGGCGCATTTGGGCGCAGCTGTTTCTGGACAGCAGGCCCATGTCTCCAATCCTGAGGTTGAGTTCTTTTGAACTAAACTTGAATTCGAGAGGGCTGAGTAGAATAAAATTTTGTTTCAGATCAAAAAAAAAAAAATCAGAATTTTGTTCTTATTTGAATATTTTTTTGCATTTATTAGTTTTGCGTAAATTTTTGTGAGTTATTGATTCGTTTCGACAAAAGGAATTGGAAAACTATTTTTTCTTTTAGTTTTACCCAAATATTTTGAGAAATAACCACTTTTTAGTTCAAAAAAATTTACTTTTTCGATTCTTGTCGTTGAGACGAATCAATAACCCACAAAAATTTGGAGCAAAACAAAAAAATACGAAAATAATTCAAATAAGGACAAAACTCCTAGATTTAAGTTAAATTCAAAAGAACTCAGCCTGAGGCAAAGCGAGTAAGAAATAGATCTAAAAAGTACTATAAAAAATAACTTCCTAAGAGCATCCACAATGGCATAACCAAAAGTGGTAGGTTTTTAAAATTAACAATATTAATGCAAAATATGTCTTACGTTGCTATAATCAGATTTAGCAACCTCCTTAGAAAATGATCAAATTTTGGATTTTGAATAGCCAAAATTAGCAATATTTTGTCAATAATCAAATTTAATGAACCTCACATTCTCAATTAAATACACTCATCATTAAAAAAAAAATATTCTCACTTCTCCCCCCTCTCTCTTTTTCTTTTTCAACAATGTTTTCAAAAAAATATTTTACTTAAAACTTTTGTTTTTAAAAATTGTTTTTTCAACTATTTTTATAAAACATTTTTATACAAAAAATTGTTCTTTTTTCAAAAAATTGTTTTGTATAAGAATTTTTTTTTCAAAACCTTTTCTTATATAAAACTATTTTTTGAAAAACTGTAGTTACACAAAAGCTAATTTTCTTTTTTTTTTAAATTTCAAAAAAAAGTTCAAAAGTTATTGTCTATTTCTAATAAATAATTTTCATTAGTCTCAAAATTATTTTTAGAAAAAAAACTATTTCTTTGTTCATAGTTATTAGTTTTTTTGTAATTTAAAAAGGTGATGTGGTAACTTTTTGTTATTCAATTTTAATCATGTTATTGTGGATTTCTACATTGCTAACCTTAGCATTATCTTAAATGGATAATCAAAAGCTGATGTGCCAACTTTTGATTATTCATTTTTTATTATAGCATTGTGGACACCCTAAGAGATCATATATCCTATGCTCACTCGCGTTAAGTTGATTTACATTCCTCAGGCTTTTTGGCTAATTAAGTCAATTGACTTTTCAAATTTTTTTGCATTTGTTAGTTTTAAGTCGATTTTTTTGTGTATTACTATGTCGTCATAACTAGAGGAATCTAAAAAGTATTTCCTCTATCCCGATTCGTTTGTCTCTTTTCACTAGGGGTGAGCAAAAAATCCGTTAAACCGCGAATCCAGTCCAAACCAATCCAAACTGAAAGGTTTTGTCCGGTCTTTTAGTAGTACGGTTTGGTCATGGTTTAAAAAAATTAGAATCCGCGTTATATGGTTTGGTTTGAGGATTCACGTTTACGGTTATGGTTCTAAACCGATCCGATCCTAATAATATATATATATATATATATATATATATATATATATATATATAGTTTAATTATGATTCACCAAATAAATATGGGAGCCTTAGTCAATTATTTTCTTGATTTATTGATCCTATTAAATTCACCACAATATTTAGTTTTTTTTCTTTCCCGCTAAGATAATTTAGACTAAACTTCTATATAAAATGATTCACAACCCTTTCCTAATTTTCTATGATTATTAATTTAGTATACACAAAAAGCATATTGGATCACTAGATCAGTCAACTTCCATGCTCCAATTCCCAAGTTTCTATACATGAAAACCAATTCCAATATCTATTCCCATAATTCCTTCACTACCAAGACTAATTAACCCAATAATTTTTGAAAATAATAGCTTAGTTCAAAGCAAACCGTGGTTTAAAACCAAAACCAATCCGCATTTTAATGGTTTGGATTGGTTTGGTTCTATGCCTTTTATGGGTTGGTTTGGTTCTCCAATTTCATAATCCGTAGGCATTGGTTTGGTTATTAGTTTACTAGAAAACTGAACCAATCCGGATTGTGCTCACCCCTACTTTTCACTAATTGGGCTACTCTATAAAATTGTCTATATGTTTCAATTTATAATAATTTTTATATGTAATATGGATCTTGTTTGATATTAATTAGTTCTATAATACGGAGTACAATGTTTTGAAAATTATATAAAATATTATAGATTGTGAGATATAGATAACTTTTTGAAAGGCACGCGTGTCGAAATTGGACAAACAAATTGGGATGGTGATGCAAAATGAAAAGATTATATATTATTTAAAAAAAAGAATGTAAAGTTCCTTATTTTTGTTTTTATTTATTTTGTTAGGAATCTTGCAATTATAGAAATAAGTGTTTACATTATTTAATTTTACAACTTAATAATGATGCAAAATGAAAAGATTATATATTATTTAAAAAAAGAATATATAGTTCCTTATTTTTGTTTTTATTTATTTTGTTAGGAATCTTGCAATTATAGAAATAAGTGTTTACATTATTTAATTTTTCAACTTAGTTTATTTAGTTTCCTTTTAAGAATTATTTGATTAAGAAGACTCAATTCTAACTTTGGTAGTTTCCTTTTTCTTTATTTCCTAGTGTGTAGGGTTTCTCCTACAATAAACTAAATTGAAAAATTAAATAATGTAAACACTTATTTCTATAATTGCAAGATTCCTAACAAAATAAATAAAAACAAAAATAAGGAACTTTATATTCTTTTTTTTAAATAATATATAATCTTTTCATTTTGCATCAGATGGTGAGAGTAAAAAATTATGATCGAAACTCAATTTTTTTTAATAGAGACAAAAATAAATCAATAAGCCAAAATTTTTTTTTATCTATATTAAAAAAAAAATAGGTTTGGACCATAACTTTTTTATTTTTCTGATTCCTCTCGTTGAGTTAAACCAATAATCCACAAAAATTTGGTGCGAAACTAATAAATGTGAAAAAAGTTTGAATGAGCCAAAAAAAATAAGCCAATCGACTTGTTTATCAAAAAAAATCCTAAATCGAATTAGGAAGATGCATTCACCTTACGATAGCATTCTTGTGGGGGCTTAGCAAGGGGATAAAGTTATCTACCTGGATGAGGCAAGGGGGATGAGTTTTGCCTTGGTTTGGATGCTTTCCATGAGCTGTTCATAAATTATCCGGGTGTATTTTTTACCATTTTATCCTTACTCATCCCGTTCCAATTTTCTGTTCCAAAAATATAGTCAAAAAATTAAGTGTTTCAATTTTCAATCCGTTTGAATCGGTATGGGTCATAATTAAATTTTATCTATAGGGTTTTCATAATTAAGTTTTTGCTTCACAGGATCGCAAGCAGAAAGTTAATTATAAGAGCTCTAGATACAAAATTTAATTATGACCATTTTGAATAATATGATCATAATAACAATACTCGACATCTATTCAAACGAATTTAAAATTAGAGGAATTAGTTTTTTCGTCCAAAAACTATCTACCTTATCTTACCGCCTCCGTAAATAATAACCCATCTTATCTTACCCACCCTCCATAAATAATACTCCTACACTTAATTATACCCGCATCCAATTGGGCTGTATCTATCTATCTAAATCTAGACAAAATGCCGGGCCGGTCCTATTTTTGTAATTCACGGCTGGGGAGATCCTTCTCCTGTAAAACCAATTGCTGAGAAGGTCCTGTGCATGTATTTTTACAATATTGCCCTAATGAAGCTAGACGGCAGACGCGCACAACACACCAACTATTGATTGTCCGTCCACTTCTCTCTTTTTTCAACTCACCAACTGTGTACTTTTCTCCCGCCTGTCACCAATGACGCCACCATCCTCACCACCGCCCATCCCTCCACCGCCGCCCTCCCTCCACCACCGCCGCTGGTTTCAACCACCAGCCAAGAGCCTGTCAATTTGGTTTCGATCTTAGTCGACCGTCGACGAATTTCGAGCCATGGCTTCTTCCTTGGTTGCGAGGGCGGTTTGTCGAGCTGCAATCGTCGCTCCTCTCTCCTCTCCATCGTCGTCGGCTCAAGCTACTAGCCTAGTCCAACCCGATCGACTGAGATCGTCCTGTTCCTGTCCCGGTTGTACATCTCGAACGCGTCGCCGATCTCCTTGCTGTTCTTGTTGCTCTCGCCTCCGCCGTCGCAGGCCGCGAAGTCGGTGAACTCCTCGAGGCCGATCGCACCATCGCCATCCTCCTCTGATATCAGCCTGTTCCTTGCTGTTATTGTTGCTCTTGCCTCCACCACAGCGGGCCGCGAAGTCGGCGAACTCCTCGAGGCCGATCGCGTCGTCGCCGTCCTTGTCGATCTTCGTCACGGCATCGGTCAGGTCCCTCGAGGTGATCAGATTAGGATCGAAGAAGATCAGATTAATCTCACTTTATGCATAATTTGCTTTGTTTAATATTTTTACTTTATAATTTCACTTTATACATAATTTTTGCTTATTTTTTGTTTTTTTAATATTTCAACGTACCCCTTGGCCATGTGTGTGGGTGATTCATACTCTGACAGCACACATCATTTGCTGCAATACATCGATTGTTGCAACATATAATTTAGACAGAAGTTAACACTGTTAATCATAAATTTAGACATAATTTAATACTGTTGGTGGTAAATTTAGACATAAGCTAAAACTGTTAATCGTAAATTTAGACATAAGCTAAAACTGTTAATCGTAAATTTAGCCAGAATTTAACAGTATTAATCGTAAATTTAGACAAAAATTAACACTGTTAATCGTAAATTTAAATTGAAGTTAATACTGTTAATCGTAAATTTAGACAGATTTTAACACTATTAATCGTGGCGTGGTGGTGATGGTAGAAGCGTGGTGGTGATGGTAGAGGCATGGTGGTGGTGTTGGTGGTGGCGGTGGTGGCGAGGTGGTGGTGTTGGTGGTGGCGGTTTGGATAATTTAGACAGAAGTTAACACTGTTAATTGTAAATTTAGACAGAAGTTAAAACTGTTAATCGTAAATTTATACAGAAGTTAACACTGTTAATCGTAAATTTAGACACTGTTAATTGTTAATTGCGTTTTTAGATAAAAATTAACAATGTTGATTGTTGTGTGAATTTAGATAAAAATTAATACTGTTAATTTTGATAAAATTTAACACTATTAATTGTGGTGGTAGTGGAGTGGTGGTGGCAGCAGCGGCGTGGTGGTGGTCATTGTGATGGTGGCGGCGGCAGGGTGGTGGTCGTGGCGTGGTGGTGGTGTAGGAGGTTGTATGAGCCAACTGTTAATTAACACTGTTAATTATGATGTGAATTTATATAGAAATTAATGCTGTTAATTTAGATAAGAACTAACACTGTTAATTAACACTATTAATTTAGAAAAAAATTAAAACTATTAATTGTTGTAGTGGTGGCGGCGGCGTGGTGGTGGTGGAGCCGGCGTGGTGGTGGTGGTGGTGCGGCTTTGTGGTGGTGGTGGTGGTGGTGGTGGTGTAAGAGGTTGTATGGACGAACTATTAATTAACACTGTTAATTGTGGTGGTAGTGGTGGCGGCGGCGTGGTGGTGGTCATTATGGTGGCAGTGTTGTCGGTGATGGTGGAGTAGTGATGGTGGTGGCGGTCATTGTGGTGGCGTTGGTGGTGGTGGCGGCAACAAGGCGGTGGTGGTGGAGTGGTGGTGGCAGCGGTGGTGGTGGTGGTGTGGGTGGTGGTTGTGGCGGTGGTGGTGGTGCTACTGGCGTGGTGGTAGTGGTAGTGGTAGTGGTTGTGGTCGTGGTGGTAGTGGTGGCAGCGTGGTGCTGGTCATTGTGGTGGCGGTGGTTGTGGTGGTGGCGGCGACGACAGATGTATGGACCAAAGGGTATTAACACTGTTAATTGGGGTGTGAATTTACATAAAAAAAAAATTAACACTGTTAATTGTGGTGGTGATGGAGTGGTGGCGGTGGCGGTGTGGTGGTGGTGGTGGTGGTGATGGCGATGTGGTGGTGGTAACGGCGTGGTGATGGTGGGGGTGGTGGAGGTGGCGTGCTGGTGGTGGCGACGTTGTGGTGGTGGTGGCGGCGGCGTGGTAGTAGGGGTGGTGGAGGTGGCGTGGTGGTGGCGGCAGCAGCGTGTTGCCGGTGGTGGCGGCAGCAGCAGCGTGGTGGTGGTGGCGGCAGCGGTGGTGTAGTGGTGGTGGCGGCGGCAGTGACGATGTAGTGGTGGTGGTGGAATCGTCTCTTTGTAATTGTCTTTTTTTTTGCAAAGGGTATTTTTGTCAACAAAATAATGAAGAGGACCTACTGGGCTATAAGTTCTTTGAGTAGGATCTAGTGGACTATTCTTCACCCAAAGAGGACCGGCCAGGAAGTTCCTCATCTATCTACCTACCTATATATATACACAGATATGTAATGGGCCGCGATGCACTTCTGCCAAACATAATGGCTTTAGCCATATTACGCGAATTCTTTTCTGGAGTGAGAGAGGGATTCTTTTCTGGGTTAGAAGAGAGTTTGAGGGAGAGAAACAGGCGAACTATTGACGACGAGGGTGGGAGAGGAATTTTGGATGGAGAGAACGAGACACCATGGATTGCGAGAACGAGAGAGTACACGATGAGAAGAGAGAATAAGGAGAAAAAGAGAGAGAGAGAGTGAGAAAGAGAGAGTGCGAGGAGAGGAATCGAG
This sequence comes from Rhododendron ovatum, assembly GCA_019656835.1. NCBI lineage: Eukaryota > Viridiplantae > Streptophyta > Magnoliopsida > Ericales > Ericaceae > Rhododendron > Rhododendron ovatum. Next base: position 46,938,201 of record CM033792.1, read on the forward strand.
AGAGTGAAGAAGAGATAAGAGCGAGGATGGAGAGAGAGAGAGAGACATGGAAGGACAGAACAGAGGAATGGCTCTGTGATGCAGCAATGAGAGGGGATGTAGAATCACTGAAGGAGATAATGCAAATAGATTATTACATTCTGGATAAAGTTTTGGTGGGAAGTTCCAAAGCGAAAAATCCTCTTCACATGGCTACATCAACAGGGCAAAAAGAATTTGTTCTGGAACTTTTGGAATATAAACAAGATCTTGCTAAAGCTGTAGACATGGAACTAGGCACGGCCCTTCACATATATAGCATCCTCTGAGGGGCATTTAGAGATTGTGAAACTTTTAGTGGATGTTAGCCCTGGGATGTGCGTGGCTTGTGATCGAGAAGGTAATAACCCTCTTCATATTGCTGCTATGAAAGGTAATGTCAAAGTAATGAAGGTGTTGCTTCGAACCAACCCCTCTGTAGCTCGAGTTAAGGTGGATCGAGGTGACAATATTTTGCACATGTGTGTAAATTATAATAAGCTTGAGAGTCTGAAGCTACTGTTAGACATGGTTAGAGATGAAGAATTCCTCAATTCTACTGATACCAATGGCAACAACATATTGCATCTCGCTGTTTTTGGCAAACGATGTGAGGTATGTCTGTATCCAAACTTTTAATTGTTAAATTGTTGGCAATTTTTTTTGGTCAATGTAAAATAATTCCATTCGTAAAGTCCAGCAACACTATCTAACCTTGAGTAAAAACAAAGTAATAAATGATACTTCTAGCAACAGAACACCTAATTGCACGCCATGGGCTTACTAGACTGGATTCTATTATTATTTTTGTTCATTTCTATTCCTAGTTGTATAAGATCACTCGATCAGCAGATGGAGGATGATTGGAGTAATTATTTAATAGTTTCGGACTACCATGTGATCGACATGTTCACGTAGTGCTCCCAACTAATTATATAGCGAGAAATTTTACGGATGACACATAATCAATCCTATGTTGTTGGGTGGGGGTTACATACCCTGATACCCCCTTTCGTGTACTTTTAAACTTTAACTATTTATGCAAGTTCCCTTTTAACCAAAAAGATAGAGAGAGAGAAAGAGAGAGCCGATCAATAGGAGTCTAATATCAAGCCTAAAGCTCTCGGATTCAGGAAAAAATTTCAGTGCCGAGCGGATACCACGTGGTGCCCGCTCGTGCATTTGAGCCCTCCATTGTGTGTTTGAATGGCTCATATTTGGAGAGAGAAAGTGTTAGGGAGATAGGAGAAAGAGGGTTTCAATCCGAGCCGTCGACAGCTCGGATGCTCTAAGCGGGTACCACGTAGGTTATACCCGCTCGGCATTGAAAAATATCTCCAGATCCAAGGATCGACGACCTTGTAGCACTCCAGGCGCACTATACGGTGCAGCGCTTCATCCGCGTCCATCTCGACAATCAATGGTTCAAAATACTTTTGAACTCTTCCCTAGAACAATTGTTTTAAAATCCTAACCATCCAAAACACTTTTTGATGGTGAGATTGAGCATTGCGCGATGCACTGCTTTTGATTTAGTCTTGATGAGAGCAATTTAAAAAGTAAAATATTATGATTCGAAAGCTAATAAAATGTTTACAGAAACTACAGTTAATAAAAAATCTGAAAATTTATAGGGTGACTTGTAGATGACCATCAATTGGTGCCCAACACCCATTTTCACACACAAATATGTGATGGAGAAGGGAGTTGCATGGGGAACCATGTGGCAGAGCGCCCCAAGCCCACTATAATTACTCATAAAATCTACCTTATTGAACTTGTCCTTTTCTAGGTATTTATATTTTGTTTGATTTTTATCTAAATCTTTCGTGTGTATACATATTTCAGATTATCAAATATCTGTTGCTTGAGCGGCCAAAAGAAAAAAGAGGCGTCCATGAGCTTGGTCAATTAATAGATGTGAATGCAAGAAATGGAAGTGGGTGGACGGCGCTGGATATAGCAAAGAGTGAAGATAAGAATAGGTCTGAGTATATCAGCGACGTTCTAACTAAATCTGGGGTTAAAAGATCCGGTGTACTTTTTTTCCCATTTGATCCTTATTGGCAGAAGAAGAAAAAAGATACATTAATGATTGTATCATCGCTTATGGCGACAATGTCATTCCAAGTCGGGATCAACCCTCCCGGCGGTGTTTGGCAAGAAACATCAGCAGGACACAAAGCCGGGAAAGCTATAATTGCTTATACCAATCCCAAAGCGTATCCGTACTTGGTGTATATCAACACGGTAGGATTCCTTCTGTCTTTGACTACAATCTTAGAGCTCATTGTAGTTTTACCAACAAAAAAAAGGGCTTTCGGGTTTATCCGAGCCGGGATCTCGTGGTTGACAATCATGATCATGGCGTTCGCTTATACATTTTCCGTCATCGTCGTCTCCCCCACGGCAATGTATGAGCCCGCAAACCTTGTCATTTTGGCTACTGTTACAGTATGGGCCGTTATGATATCCTTTCTCCGCGTACTACCATACCAGGTCCAACTGATACTAGTTGCCATACTGATAGAAATTCCATTGCTAGTGATAGGTGTGGTGATAGGTCTGTTGCTACTTCCTTTTTCATTGTTGCTTGGATGTTTAGCTGGATGTTTCGTTACATTATACTATAAATTATTGGCACGACGTGGAACTAGGCCCACTGAAAGCACTGACCAGTCGACTGGAGAGACGGCCCCACCACCAAATCCAACTGCAGCTAGCCAGAACGACGCCACGAGTGTTTCGATCGAGTAATTATTCAGGGGTCTTTGACAGTGTTATAATCGTGTTTCAACATCATTTCTCACTGTACATGTACTTGGGATCCATACATTCTATCCTTATCATATATGTGTATTCCAAGCTGATCAAAAAGAAAAAAAATGATAAAAAAGGGAGTTGTGTATTAAAAATTAAAGGTTTTAAGTTACCACGTATTGGTAGCCCAAGAGGACCCAATAATTATACTTCGATCATGCCATGCCGTGAGTTTTTAATAGTAGTAAAAGTGCTACAGGACACTTTTCTTTTTGCTCCCAATATTGTATTTTGTGGTTATGCCATGCTTGTGTCGTGAATCTAAAAAGATTTGTGTTATTAATACTCTTTTCATTTCATTTTTTTTTGTTTCATATATTATTTTAGAATGTCCCAAATTGTTTCCTGTCAAAGAAGAGTCAAAGAAAGAGGTGTGTAACTTTTCATAAACTGTGCATGGAAGTTTGTGCATGTATATTCATCACAACAAATATTTATTGAAACTATGGTTTATTGACAGTAATGAGGGGTGTTTTGGCTTAATAATCTTCAGATAAGTAATTTTTGCATTTGTTAATATTTTGTTAATTTCTTGGAATATGTATTTTTCTCGACAAAAGAAATCTAAAAAGTACTAAAAAGTTATGATCAAAGCCTTAAAATGTTCATTGAATATGAAGATAATCCAAAATAAATAGAATTTTGAATTATTTTTGTCTTTATTCAAGTTTTAATTATTTTGGGCTATAATTTTGTAGATTCCTCTCATTGGGAGAAATCAGTAAGCTACAAAAAAAAAAAAAAATTGAAGCAAAACATACAACAACGAAACAAATTTGAATGAAGACAAAAAGTAATTCGTAAGAATATAATTATTAACCGTATCCATGCTTATTTTATTATTATTATTATTTGAAGGGACGTATCCATGCTTATTGAGTGAAGGTTAGCAAAACCGTAATATTTAGAGGAGGATAACGTAAAAATTTTAGTCGAGTTGCTTTCTGATTGCGCAATTTCGTAAGAAAAACATGGGATCAAATTTAAAAAATTCAGATAAAAATTTAAATGGAACAAAGCATAAAAATGGAAGCTTAGCGGCCGGAGCAAGTAACGATCACATCACGCTTTAACTGGCTCCCCTCTTGAGTCCCAAAAAACAATTTAAATGTAATTGCCTAAGAAATTAACCAAAAGAGTCATTGGCGATATTACTTTCTTGCAACAAACGCTGAGGAAAAAATAAAAAATAAAAAACTTAATTTCTATCAGTAAACTCAATTTGCTGTAAGTGGCTGATTTTATCTTAACATACAACAATTTAAGCTTTAGTGTAAACAAAGGTTAAAATCGTGTCGTCAAAATAGTAATTTGTATGGGAGAGAGGTAAGAGCTTCGTTTCAAGGACGAGGATATTATCTTATGATATTATTGTCAAGGATGTGCGGGACATGGCATCTTCTTGACAGAATTATGGTCGTAGCCCTGTTAATAAAACTTTGTGTAGAGCTTGGAACATTTCAAAACATATTTTGTAACTTGCCGTAGATAGGCTCTTGTTTTTAAGTTGTTGGTGTTCCTGTCTTGTTTCCAGTAGGTAGCTGGGCTTTTTCCGAGGTATGCCCCTTGTTTCTTGTGTTCTTGTCTCCTTTTGATAATAAAATCTTTCTTTACCAATAAAAAAAAGGTCGTAGAAACGACCGTACGCGTATCAGACCGTGATGACCAGTGCCTCCCATTTGATCGCAAAATTGATACTCTTATTAACTGGCGGTAATCCAAACCGTGGTATTAAGAGGAGGACAATATAATAGTTTTTAGTAGAGTTGCTTTATGATTGCGAAATTTCATTAAGACATGGGAACAATTCACACAATAGGATAATAACTTAAATGTATCGATGAATAAACATTAGAAGAGTGGGGTTAAGTTCCGTACCAACCTAGCTCCCCGCTTTTGAGTCTGGGAATTCAATTTTAATTAGTTGCTAAAAAATTTGAAAAAATGGAATCATTGGTCCTAAGAGCATCAGCAGTAGAATAAGCAAATGTGAATAATCAAAACATACCACATCATATTTTGATTATCTATTTAGAGGTTGCTCAAGTTAGCAATGTCAAATCTCACATTAGTAATTTTTTGCTCATAATCAAAACCAATAGGCCTTCCAAACTTTTTTCCTTTATTTCACGCATATTTTTGAAAAAGCGGTTTTTGAAGGAAAAAAAATAGTTTATGTTAGAAACAGTTAAAAAAAAAAATTTCGAAACAAAAAATAGTTTTTCAAAAAACACACTTTGTTCACTTAAAAATTACAAATACAATTTTGAGAAATTTTGAAAGAATTATATTTACACAAATAGTTTTGAAATTTTAAAAACTATAAATACAGTTTTTTAAAAACAGATTTTGTGTAAAAAACAGTTTTCTATAAAGAGTTTTGAAATTTCAAAAACAAATTTTTGAAAAACACAATTTATTACTTGTAGTTATTTAAAAAATTTGAAAAAATTATTTTTTGTAAAAAAAAAAGTTTCTGAAAAAAACAGAATAAAAATCTGAAAGTTACAGTTTTTGAAAATTATTTTTTGAAAACATTATTGAGAGAGAGAGAGAGAGAGAGAGAGAGAGAGAGAGAAGATTTTTGTATAATGTTGGTGTATTTGATTGAGAGATAAAATTTGGTTATTGACAAAATATTGCGAGCTTTGATTATTGAAGAGCCAAAATTTGATGAGTTGTTAAGAGATTCCTAGGTCTGGTTATTCCAATATGGGTACTTTTTTTGATCCAATATTACTAACTTTAACAATTTTTTGTTCCGTTGTGGAAGTGGTCAATTGTATGTCAATTTAAACTAAAGAGTAAACAAAGGTTAAAATGGAGTGTCAAAATAGTAATTTAATATGGGAGAGAGGTGAGAGATCCATTTCAAGTACTAGGCTTATATATCTTTCATACAATTTAAACTAAAGAGTAAACAAAGGTTAAAATGGAGTGTCAAAATAGTAATTTAATATGGGAGAGAGGTAAGAGATCCATTTCAAGTACCAGGCTTATATATCTTTCGAAAGCTCAGTTTGATGAGGACAAAGGTTCAACATACGGTTCCATATTGGAACGGTATGGCAGGTACGTACCGATGGAGTACTGATCATTTGTGGTCCTATTTTTGGGTTCCATATAAATGATTCAAATCCTTTATTATTTTTAAAATATTTTTTCGAGTTCACCTGTAAAATTTCAGCTCAATCAATCTGATAGATGAAAGTACTACTTGATCCGACATTCAATTTTTCTTTCAGAATTAAGGATCCTAGATTTTGAAAGAAACATTGGACAATTAGGTCAAGCATTCACATTGATGGGATCGAGCTGAAAGTTTTACAACTGAACCCGAAAAGTTCAATAGAAAATAATGAATGCCCACACACATCATCGGTACCCATCGGTATTATTTTGGTCGGTACCCTTAACATTAATGATTTTGTTTAAATTGCCATTGATCTCAATCTATTGGTATTGAGAATTTTTCTGCTGTATCAGTATCTCAGGCAATATCGACAACAGACCTATGTGATTGGTGAACTTTTTTATTTTAAAAACTTATCTTAAAACTAACAACCAAACAATCACCGCTTGAAGGTGGCTACAATGTACTACGGAGTAAGTTACATGGCTACAACCCTTGGAACAATCTTTAATGGTTAAGGTTTTGCATCTGACGTCATATAAGTGATGTTGTCATTATTGCGTCAGCCAACCATCCTAAAACTTTACGGCACTTTTCGTGTTTTGTTTTTGATCTTTGCGTGTATTTTTTGGTAATGAGAAATGATTATATATAGAAAATCTTATTTGTGGACTATTCCGTAAAGAAGATTTTGTGTAGAAAAACGGTCCGAATTAAAAATCAATTATGACCGATAACAATTAATTGTGACCGGTTAGAATTGAAAATGAATCTCGTTCATTAATTGCGTGAATGAATTGCTAAGATTGTGCCACTCCATGAACAGGTTGATCACCGGTTCATGGAGCCTCCATGAATAAGTTTATCTCGACTATATATATGTGTGTTAGTGAAAACTTATTTGTCTATGTTTTTGACATTGACCTTTTATTTTAATCTTTTATGGCTATGCCTCGTACAACAAAATTTTACCTGAAAATGACCTGGAATACATTATTTATGATCGGTTATAAATACGTTGGTATTTTATGACCAGTCATAAATAGTGTATTTCGGATCATTTTTGGGTAAAATTTCTTTTCACATAGCACTTTTGATCTTTTATATGTTTCATACAAGAAAAATTTATGTTCTCTCTAATTTTATTTAGTTCAAATTTTTGTTACTACGATAGTGTAGGTTGATTGGTAGATCCGCCTAGCTGTGCAGTGCACAAGTCTTACTTATGAGCAGCGATATAAACATTTGTTTCCTCCAAATCAATTACATTGTTCTATGTCATCAAAATAATGGTATCAATTAATAGAATATGACAACATGGCACAGTATAATTAATTTGGAAGAAACATGTATGTTTACACCGGCCGTTTAAATAATTTAATCTCTTTACTGACTATTGTCATCCAAACTGCCCGCTATGGCAGTTTGGATGTTGCCGTTTGTACCAAGTTGGTCCAATTGATGACGTCTACCCTCAATCTGATTTTTTCCATCCAATTTGGCTAATAGACGTTATCAATTGGACTAACTTGATACGAAAACTAAACTTAAAGGTCAAAAGAGTTGCAATTGATACTTGGAGGATAAAAATGAGACTCGGGTGAAATTAGGAGTACATTTTCTATAAATTTTCCCTTAGTTTAATTAGGTAATAGGAGGGGGAGGGGATATTATACGGTAATGTATGTTTAAGCATGCATGTATATATGGTGCATGAATTCAAGTTCAAATTAAGCCTCGTAATTCAATCTATAAGTAATTTCAAAGTTCTAAAATAGGTGTTAGAATTCAAAATTCAAATTAGTTTTTCAGAAATCGCCCTACAGATTGGCAGACTGGTTTCCGGATACAAAATCTAGAAGAGAGAAACTTATTTACAGCGTTGAGCAATCTCAGCCGTCCGTTTCGGTAATCAATAGTTTAGATATCTTTTTAATCTTTTACCAGTTTCTTACCGGTCAAAGATTAATTTTAATCCGAATCGTCTAAAATACTTTTGGATGACCGAAATTGCGCATCTATTTACGGCGTTCCGTGATTAAGTTTTCCTCGAACTAGAAACCCAACAAGAAGATGGCTTCACCGAACCATAACATCCCTGAACATGTCATTTCATCCCTTCAATAATTTGGATATGGGGTTTCTGTTGCCCCTCAAAAAGGCAACACCACGCAGACCTACGCGAGAGGGGTCTGCTTTGGTTTTGCTCGACAATCAAAAATGTTCACTTCGTAGGATTCGTCGAGTAGGACAACTATGCAAACAATCAACTCGATCGGAAACGTTCACTTCGTAGAGATTTTTTTTTAATCCCAATCACGCCCAATTACCTTCAGCGCAAAAGAAAAAAAACAGACCAATTAAACTGGTTGAAACCGAACCGATTCAAATCCAAGTTAAAAGGTCTGGTTACCATTTAGATTTTCAAAAACCAAAGACTTCAGTTCTGTTCGTAAAATTGAGAAAATCCGGATTGAACCAAACCGATTACACCCCGAACCCCAATTACACTCGACTCATTATTGCCATCACCAACACCACCCCAACCACCACGCGCACGCGCCATCTTTAGATCTCCACCATCAACGTTATTGCTATCCATCAACCACGTACCTGCCTCCGTGATCACCATCACCACTATCTTCCAACCACGCCACCACATGCAGTCACCACCACTCCTCCACTTTCAATTACAATTTAGTTAAAATTATGTATCTCCATATCGAACTAATTTGTTCTTTTTTAGCTCCTAATATTTTTATCAAACAGTTTTTTAAGCTTAATATAATGTTCAGCATTTGGTTTTTCACTTTTTACCTTTATCAAATAGCACCTGAAAGCATCCATACCATGTGTTTGCCATTCCAGTATTCCACCTTTGTCATTTTTTTTCCCCAATGGATATAGTCATTAGCCAAAAAATGGCAAGAGTGTACTGCTATATCCATTTATGTTATTTCGTCATTCTCATTTTTTTAAATCGATCGATGAATACACATGGAAGTTAGTTGAGTCAAATGACCAACCTAGCTCCACCCTTGAGTCCAAGAAATCAATTTTAATGTAATTGCTAAAAAAAATTGACAAAAAGAGTTATTGGCGATATAAGTTTCTTGCAATAAACGCTGAGCCAAAAAAAAAAAACCTTTCTTCCGATAAACTCAATTTGCTGTTAGTGGCCAATTGTATCTTAACATACAATTTAAAGTGAAGTGCAACCAAAGGTTATAATGATGTCGTCCAAATTGTAATTTAATATGGGAGAGAGGTAAGAGATGCATTTCAAGAACGCGGTACAAATCTTTCTTAATTAACGTTCATCCCATGCTGGATTGGGAGATGCTTCCAAGTACTTTGTCGAGCGCATTTAGAATGTCCAAAAGTGTTTTCAGCGGTTCGGATTAAAAATAAATTTTTTCGGGGAAACTCTTCCCCGGAAAAGTATGTTTAATCTGGACCATTAATTGCTGAAATGAATGGTCTAGATGTGCATGACAGGCGTTTGGCAAGGTCCCTGGGTCGCACCGGCATGCATTAAGTTGATTTAGATTCCTTATCGTTAACAGGGCCTCAATTTAAATCGAATTAGGAAGATGCATTCACATAGCATTCTTGTGTATATAGGTAAAGCATTCAACTGTATCTATCTACCTACATAAATAAACACATAATGGGCCAGTGACGCACTTGTGCAAACATGATCGCTGTAGTATCTTTTCTGGATTATAAAGAGAGAGGGAGGAGAGAGATGGGGGAGAGAGAAACAGGCGAACTATTGATGATGGGAGCGGGAAAGGAAGTTTGGATTGCCAGAAAGAGCGAGTACATGACGAGAAGAGAGGATAAGGAGAGAGAGAGAACGCGCACAACAAATAGAGAGAGAGGAGAGGAATAGAGAGAGTGAAGAACAGAGGATAGGGCGCAAGAGAGAGACATGGAAGGACAGAACAGAGGAATGGCTCTGTGATGCAGCAATGAGAGGGGATGTTGAATCACTTAAGGAAATAATGAAAATAGATGAATACATTCTGGATAAAGTTTTGGTGGGAAGTTTCAAAGGGAAAAATCCTCTTCACATGGCTACATCAACAGACCAAAAAGAATTTGTTCTAGAACTTTTGGAGTATAAACAAGATCTTGCTAAAGCTGTAGACACACACCTAGGCACGGCCCTTCACATAGCATCCTCTAAGGGATATCTAGAGATTGTGGAACTTTTAGTGGAAGTTAGCCCTGAGATGTGCGCGGCTCGTGATCAAGAAGGTAATAACCCTCTTCATATAGCTGCCATGAAAGGTAATGCTGACGTATTAAAGCTATTGCTTCGAACCAACCCCCGCTCAGCTCGAGTTATGGTGGATCGAGGTGACAATATTTTGCACTTGTGTGTAAACCATAATCAGCTTGCAAGTTTGAAACTATTGCTAGACAAGATTGGAGATGAAAAGTTTGTCAATTCTACTGATATCAATGGCAACAACATATTGCATCTCGCAGTTTTTGGTAAACGACGTGAGGTACGTCCATATTCAAACTTTTTATTGTTAAATTTTTGGCAATATTTTTTTGGTTAGTGTAAAATAATTCCATTCATAAAAGCCTGGCCAGCAACACTAACTGAGGACTCTAACCTAAAGTAAAAACAAAATAATAAATGGTACTTCTAGCAAAGCAAATAGGAAATACTTTCGCAGTAGTACAAGTATAGAATACTGACTAAAAGCGATAGTCTTGTGTACATCCCAATCGGCAATCAAAAGTTGGACGGTTGAGATTAAGCACAACACCTGGCAATTTGGACCGTTGATTGCCAAGATCAACGGTTGGAATGTGCACAGCATCCTCCCCGGGTTCTCCAAAGTGTTACAAAAAATTCAAATTCCCGTAGGAAATTAAAAAGAACTATGGAATCTCATCCAAAAAAACAAAACAAAATACAAGAGATAGCAAAACCCTTGGATTTGAGGTCGAAGGAAAAGAGTCCTCAAATGGAGAACGAGTCGCTTATTTAAAAGAAGGAAGACCTTTATAACAAGGGATGAAGGGAAGAAGAAGAACACTCTCGGAGAGTATTGAAAATCGTTAGAGCAAATTTAGGTACACGTACTCAATTATTTCACTACACGGTACACTATATTTTATGCGAGGTCCATTCCGGGTCCCAAAAAACTTCAAAAAAAATATCTGAAAATTTTAAAGTTTCATTTTATGGGACTCTATAGAAAATTAGCTCCAACGAATTTCGGTAATAGGGGCGAAACTATTCAACTGTGCAATTTCGTCTCTACGAATCCAGAAAATAATACTTACTGATATTCGTTAGAGTTGATTTTTTAAAAGATCCCATAAAATACTACTTTAGAATTTATGGATATTTTTTGATATTTTTGTGGGATCCGAAGTGGACTCCACATAAAATATAGTGTAACTATGTAATGGAACATGTAATGTACGTAGCATTAAGAGAGAAGAACAATAGAGGTGGCGGCATGGTTTGTAGTTGTAGAGAGCGGACCTTTGGGTTGTTTGGCGTAAGACTAACGTTATTTGTCTCATGTTTAATTGATTAAATAAGTAAGTTTTTTGATTTGTCTTACATTTTAAATTTTTTTTGTTAGTTTTGTATCAAATTTATTATATATAGATTTTTGCTTACTCTTGATGAGAGTAATATAATTAAGAAGTAAAATATTATGATTCCAAATCTAAAAAATTGTTTACGAAAACTACAATTATAGGGTGCTCGTAAACGATCACCAATTGGTACCCAACACCTTTCTCCACACATGAATATGTGATGGAGAACGGAGTTGGGGACGTGGCGGAGCCCCAAGCTCACTGAATGTTTACTCCTAAAACCTACCTTATTGAACTTTAATTTCCTTTTCTATGTATATTTTCTTTGATTTTTAGCTAATTCTTAGATTGTGTATATGGATATTTCAGATTATCAAATATCTACTACTTGAGCGGCCAAAAGAAAGAAAAGATGATGATGAGCTTGGTCAATTAATAGATGTGAATGCAAGAAATGGAAGTGGGTGGACAGCTCTGGATATTCATTTCCGAGTAGCAGAGAGTGAAGATAAGAATTATGATGAGTATATCGAAGACGTCTTACGTAAATCTGGGGTTGAAATATCGGAATTACTTTTTTTCCCATTTGATCCTTATTGGCAGAAGAAGAAAAAGGATACATTAATGATTGTATCATCGCTGATGGCGACGATGTCATTCCAAGTCGGGATCAATCCTCCTGGCGGTGTTTGGCAAGATACATCAGCAGGACACGGAGCCGGGAAAACTGTAATTGCTTATACCAATCCCAAAGCGTATCCATACTTGGTGTATTTCAACACGATAGGATTCCTTCTGTTTTTGACTACAATCTTAGAGCTCATTGTTGTTTTGCCAACAAAAAAAAGGGCTTTTGGGTTTATTCGAGCTGGGATCTCGTGGTTGACGATCATGATCATGGCGTTCGCTTATGCATTTTCTGTCATTGTTCTCGCTCCCACGGAGATGTATAAGTCCATAAACCTTGTCATTTTGGCTACTGTTACAGTGTGGGCCGTTGTGATATCGATTCTCCGCGTACTACCATTCCAGGTCCAAGGGGTACTATTTACCGCACTGATGGTAGTGATAGCCCTTCCAATACAAGTGATACTATATACCGTACGTCTGGTGATAGGTCTGGTGTTTGGATGTTTAGCTGGATGCATGTTGTCTTATCATTTTGCAAATATCATTATTGGACCAGTCGGCCGGAGAGACGCCCCCACCACCAAATCAAACTGCAGCTAGCCAAAACGACTCCACGAGTGTTTCGATCCAGGAGTAATTATTCTAGGGTCTTTGGCAGTGCTATATTCATGTTCCAATGTCCTTTCTCACCACACATTTATGTGGAATCTGTACATTTTATCTTTGGTAGAAATGTGTATTGGAAGCCGATCAAAAAAAGAAAAAAGAAAAAGAATTTTGTATTGACAATTAAACGGTTTTAAGTCACTATGTGTCGGCAACCCAAGAGCACCCAATAATTGTACTTCGGTCATGCCATGCCGTGAGTTTTTTATGGTAGGAAAGTGCTATAGGGCACTTTTCTTTTTGCACGCAATATTGTATTTTGTGCTCATGCCACAAATTTAAAATATAGTTACTTGTGTCGTGAATCTAATAAGATTTGTATTATTAATACTCGATCTTTTCATTTCATTTTTTTGTTCTTTTTTATTCATATTTTATTTTGTAATGTCCCAAATTGTTTCCTATCAAAGAAAAGTCAAAGAAAGAAGTGTGTAACTTTTCATAAACTGTGCATGGAAGTTTGTGAATGTATATTCATCACAAAGAAATGTCTATTGAAACTCCGGTTTATAGACAGTAATGAGGGGTGTTTTAGTTTAATAATTTTTAGATAATTTTTTTTTGCCTTATTCATAATTTTTTTCATTTGTTAATATTCTGTTAATTCCTTGGAATATGTATTTGTCTTGACAAAAGAAATCTAAAAGTAAAAAGTTATGATCAAAGCCTTTAAAATGTTCATTGAATATGAAGATAATCCAAAATAAATAGATTTTTGAATTACTTTTGTCTTTAATCAATAATTTACAAAAAATTGACGCAAAATATATAACAACGAACAAATTTGAATGAAGACAAAAAGTAATCTATTAGCGAAAGTCAAGGGCTGATATCTTATACTCGGCAACAATCAATTAGGATCAAATCTATTCCATAACTCTAGGATAATTATTCTCCTTCCATACTTTTCTTCCCTAATTGATTGTATCCTTTTCCTACATAAGTGTACGTAGTGGTATTCTGCTTTTTTGCTTAATGAGAAATAAAGACATATTCATCAGAAATACTTCTTAACATGGTATCAGAGCGCGGTTCATGTTCTGGTTGTTACTCTTATACGTAAAACAACGTTCTCCGCAAAGCTGGAAGAACTCGACAGCTTTCACCTTCAATCCATCTTTTCCGACATGGTCGACGCTCAAGAGAAGGTTCAGAAATTAATTTCTGATCTTTCCTCTCCTTATTTTTTGCACTCCGCCGATCATCCTCGCACCCCTCTTGTCGACATTGCCTTGACCCACACCAACTATGGGTCTTGGAGTAGGGCCGTTACCATGGCCCTTTGCGCAAAAAATAAATTGTGCTTCATCGACAACTCATTACCGTGCCCAACAGATCCAGACATTCAGCCTCTCTGGAAACGCGTGTCAACTATGGTTCTCTCATGGATGCTTAATAGCATCAGCAACACAATCACACCAAGTTTAGCCAGTTGCCGCACGCCATATGAACTTTGGCGTGATCTGGAGTCGAGGTTCACTCAAGGCAACCATGCTACCATCTTCAAAATTCAAAGGGAGGTTACCAATCTTCAACAAGGTAATCTTGATATCACCAATTATTATAACGCCTTCAAGACGCTTTGGGATCAACTTGATGGTATCGATCCTCTTCCGGAATGTACATGTGGCACTGCTAGGGCATGGCATAAAAGAGTGTCGAATGAACGTACATACCAACTTTTGATGGGCCTCAATGCACCATATCACGTTCTTCGCACTCAGATTCTTGCCATGGACCCGATTCCCGACCTTGGGAAGGTTCATGGCTTATTAATCGCGGAAGAACAAACCAAAATTCCACAACATGTCACCACTGTTCCACCCATACAGGAAGACTCGGCAATGGTAAGTCAAAAAATCCAAAGTCAGCAAAATCGGGCAAAACCCAACAATGGGCAGCAAGGAAACCCGCAGCGTTTTTTTCCACAGAATCAAACAAGGACCCAGTATTTAGCCCAAACTCAGCAGCCCATTCATATTGCATCTCAACCCCGTCAACAATAATTCCCTCGACAGCGAACTCTTGCACGCATCAACCCGCCACGCCAGTCGCATAATTTCCAGCAGCTCGACCCACCAACCCAATCTGGCAAAGACCCGAACGCCCGGTGTACTCATTGTGACCGTCCGGGTCACTATAAGTCAGGTTGTTTTGAGCTCATTGGGTACCCAGATTGGTTCTTCAATCGTCGCTCGAACCAATCATCTGGACGGTCCAATTATGCAGCACAATCATCGGTCATGGATTTCAGTCCTCACTTGAATCCCGCCGAGGCATCTCAAGCATATGATTTCTATGATAATCCGTCTGCTTTGTTTACTGGTAATACCAATTTTATTTCGCATGATTGGATTATTGACAGTGGGGCGTCCTCTCACATGACGCCTGACCTATCACTTTTTAACTCATATACAACCACTAATAAACTTTTGCCAGTCCGGTCTGCCTCTGGCTCTGCTCATGCTATCTCCCATACAGGAAATATAACTATTACCCCTTCCATCACCCTTTTTGATGTGTCCCACGTCCCAAGTTTTCGTTTTAATTTGATATCTGTACAAAAATTATCCCGTGATCTAAAGTGCATTGTTTTCTTTTTTCCTAATTTTTGCCTTTTTCAGGACCTCAAATCGAAGACTGTGATTGGAGCGGGTGAGGCACGCAATGGCTTATACTACCTCCGTACCTCACTTTCCATCGCCCTCGCAACTCCATCCGATGACCCTACCTTATGGCACCGCCGATTAGGTCATCCAGCACCTACTAGTTTACCTAGTTCTTTTATTGGCCGTAACAATAATGTTTCTCCTTGTGATGCCTATTTACGTGGCAAACACACTAGACTACCTTTTCCTTTAAGTCTCAATAAAAGTGTTGTTCCGTTTGCTCGTATCTTTGTTGACATTTGGGGTGGCTACCACACTGTTTCAACTTGCGGGGCTCGTTATTTTCTTACAATAGTTGATGATTGCACGCGCACTACTTGGGTGTACTTATTGCATTACAAATCGGATGCTTTTTCCAAGATCCAATTTTTTATCAACATGGTCAAAACACAATTCAACTCAAAAGTCAAATCTTTTCGTTCAGATAATGCTCTTGATTTTTTATCCCGGCCAGTTCAAAAATTGTTTCATGACAATGGCATTTTACAAGAATTAACTTGTGTTGATACTCCTCAACAAAATGGCGTTGCTGAACGTAAACATTGTCACATATTGAATGTGGCTCGGTGTTTGCGTTTTCAAGCCCACCTTCCCATCAAATTTTGGGGTGAGTGTGTCTTAACAGCAGTTTATCTTATTAACCGTACCCCCTCACAAATTTTAAAAAATGCCTCACCATATGAACGGCTTTTTCATCGAATCCCAAATTACAAATTCTTACGTGTTTTTGGATGCTTATGCTATGCACAGACATCCCGTGTCGGCCGTGATAAGTTTCAACCCCGCGGTGTCCCTTGTGTGTTTTTGGGCTACCCGTCCCGCCACAGCGGATACCGACTTTTTAATCTCGACACGAACACCTTTTTTATCTCTCGGGACGTCACTTTTTTTGAGAATATTTTTCCCTGTCATACCCAAAGCCCACATTATATTCCACCTCTCGCAAACCCAGCACCTAGTCTCACTAACATCTACCCGGCCGAACCTCTTAGTTTTTTTGATCAACCCAACCTTAACATTCCTAATACCTCTACAATACCCAACACTGGCCTTGATTCCTCTCCTGCCCCATTTGCCGAATTACCAATGCCGTCCAATCCCTCATCACCTCAACCCACCAATACCATTCCACCGGAACAGAATACCAACTCTCCTGACCCACCACCCCCAGACATCCCTTCTCGGCCATCTCGAGCACATCGCCCCCCGGGCTATCTTCAAGACTACCTCTGTCCTACCCTACCGTCCGCCACAACTGCCTCCACCCCTGCTCCGCCTCAGTCTTCAGGTACGGTCTATCCGCTCAATCATTTTATTTCCTATTGCAATCTTTCACCATCTCACTTCGCTTTTCTCTCTGCTTTATCTCATTCTCATGATCCTCATTCCTATAATCAAGCCATCAAGCACATCCATTGGCGTGATGCCATTTCTACAGAACTCAATGCACTTGAAAAAAACCAAACTTGGGTCCTTACCTGTCACGCCCTCAATTTTCAACATAATTAAATAATACATTTCAATAAAAGAGAAACCTCGCATATCATATACGTTACCCAAAAGAGTTTCCCACCTGTTTAATTTACAAACAAGTCCTTAAGTTTAGATAATTACCACTTTGGTCAAAAGAAAATTCAGTAGTAATTAATTACAAAATCATCTTTAACAAAAATGAGATCTTCACAATGATGACGAAATAACCAGTGATGTCAGCTTCCAAGAGTCTTTTACTGTCAAGCACACAATGCATGCAATCTATTGCCCGGCGTCAGAACCTGAAAAGAAAGATTTGGTTGAGCTACACTAGCCCAGTAGAAAATTCTAAACTCAAGTTATATGCAATTTGAATGAACCATGCACCGAGAATGAATGAGTACTGACAGATACGCCTATACCACAAATGACTACCAACAAGCTGCGAATTATCGCCCAAGAGTCCTAGACTTCACATCAATGTCACTAGCCGTTTACTTCTTTAACTAGTTATGTTATTAAACTCCCGTCATTCCACATTTGTCTATAATCAAATCAAAACATCTTATTATTCTTCGTACGGTAGTACAATCTTTCTCGTGTCCACATAGATCTTCATTAAATCCCTAAATTGCAAAACCTTTCTTTTTCCTTTAATCCGGTATTTTCCATCAAATAATCACTAGGGTCACCTCGGGTCTAGTTCCCTCGAGCGCAGGGTCACCCCGAGTCTTTTCCCTCAATAACAATAATCAGGTGGGGTCACCTTGGGTCTAGTTCCCTCGAGCGCAGGGTCACCCCAAGTCTTTTCCTCCAATAATATGAATCAGTTGGGTCACCTCGGGTCTAGTTCCCTCGAGCGCAGGGTCATCCCGAGTCTTTTCCCTCAATAACGACCACTTGGGTCACCTTTCACACTTTTCACAATCAACAGCCTTTCATAATCAATTTCATCATCCCTTTAACGGTTATACAGCTGAATTTTAATTAACCATTACGTGACTCCACAAATATACATGTTCATGCCTTTTCACTAGTTTACCCATTTGCATCAGACATAGCATATCAAGCCCGTACGTATAATCCTACCATACTTCATCCGTTAGTTTCTACACTTGAACCTCCTAGAGAGAGAGTCGAGAGGACATAAGTTATTTTAAACAATCAACCAATCCACCACGTTGATTACATCTCAAACCGTTCCTAACTGTCATCCATATCAACACTCTGACTAATTAATTAATACACCCCTTTTTCCTTTAAGTGCACCATAATCTCACACGTCCTCACTGTACCCCTGAGTACACCCCCGTACCTTCGCATACCACAAATCAACCCACGACTAGACTCTACGATGCCCGATTATCTAGTTTCTATACTCGGAGTTTGTAAAAGCATGTACTAAAGGAATCTGAGAATCTTACGAGTCGAGAGAGAAAACGGATTGCAATAGTACTCGTCGAATCCCTAGACATGTTCACTCTAGTCCATTGGATGCCACTTAAAGTGAGGAACAAGTAACATTCATCAAAACACTTGGAAGGATGTGTAAACAAACTCATTAGAGTCAATGAAAAGCTTCGACATGTGAATTGAAAGATATAGGAAAGCAGCTGAAAGATACTGCAGCAGCTGAAAGATACTGCAGCAGCTCAAAGAAGCAGGTGAAAGCAGCTCAAACTCTTACTCCCCTACCGGTAGGCAGGCAAGTCCTACCGGTAGAACTTGACCTACCGGTAGGTAAAAAGTCCCTACCGGTAGAAACTGAGAACAGAAAGGCCAACATTCAAATTCGAGCGTGACCTACCGGTAGGCAAGAAATTCCTACCGGTAGAAGTTCGATACATGCTTGACCTACCGGTAGGTAAGGAATTCCTACCGGTAGAAGGTGAAAGCAGCTCAAACTCTTACTCCCCTACCGGTAGGCAGGCAAGTCCTACCGGTAGAACTTGACCTACCGGTAGGTAAAAAGTCCCTACCGGTAGAAACTGAGAACAGAAAGGCCAACATTCAAATTCGAGCGTGACCTACCGGTAGGCAAGAAATTCCTACCGGTAGAAGTTCGATACATGCTTGACCTACCGGTAGGTAAGGAATTCCTACCGGTAGAAGATCGATACGTTGAGCAGCTTTTGAGCTGCTGCTGTACGTTTGAGCTGGTTGACAAAATTTCTCAATCGTTCTACCGGTAGGAGGAGTTAATTACAGACGATTTCAACAGATTTCGACAGAAAATTTTAAGTTTCGATCCAATCTCAACGACAACCAATACCAGCTTGAATAAGGCATAAAAACACTCAAATAGCATATAAAGTGAGGTAGAATTCCCTACCTCGAAGTCGGAGCACGAAACCCAAGAAGTTACAAGCCCTAGCTTTCCGAAAACCTTGTTCCAACCGGAATACAACTTCTCCGAGCTCGAACCGGAGCGATACGGACCACAATACACGAGTAGAAGATGGAATGAAGGTTATTTGTTGTGGGTTTTGAATTTAGAGGTGAGTTTTTGGGTGAGGGAGTGAGAGAGGTAGAGAAAGCCGAGAGAGAGAACGGGAGAGAGAATGGGATGGGGTTTTGGGAATTATTTTCCCCCTGGCACACACACACTTATACACACATGCACGTTATCACACTAACACCCACATATTTCAAACTCTTGCACATTGACCCACAATTAAAATAAACTCAATCAATTTCACATTTTTCTCAATTTCTAATATTTATGAAACGTTTAAATAATAACCGAAAAATACGGGTCCTTACACCCTTCCCTCCTTAAAGAAATTTCGTCCTCGAAATTTACTAAGCCTAGCTCAATCAAACAAGTAACACATAGATACGCCTCAATCGTAACGGTATTCATCATGGAACAATTTGATAATCAAGAATATCTACATCAATGATTCATATAAGCCAAACCACAACAAGCACAAGTGTATCTTTCTAACTTCGTTCTCCCTTCCCATGCCAACTCGTGTTAACAGCATCGGCTTACCTCTTAACACTTGACTACGCAATTTAGGATACGTGTCGGATTCTCACCATGGGACACGCCAGCTTCTAACTCGAATTCGGACCGTTCTAACATATGCAATGGATTTATTTCATACCTCCTCAATCTCCGTATACGTAATGCGTCATATATTTTGAAAAAGTTAGGCGGCAACGTCAAACGGTTCACAGTTTCCAAACCTTTCTTTATTATACAAATCCTATACACAATTATCTATCTCACCATAGAGATCTGACCTCCTAAGTATAACCAGATAATCCAATTGACTTCCCGAGACTTCCATCTAGAATGGGCGGTGATCAAGCGCCTCTTCCAAGTGGATTTCACCGGTTGTCGCCTGGGTATCCCAAAACATGCACATAGTGTCCGACACTTAAACTATCTTTCTTACGGTGAACGCTTCCTTTCTGCCCAAAACGAGACAAACCCCAATGCAAGTATGCTTTACGAAATTCATGATTTCCCTTCTTCAAATAACATTGGATGACGTCGACGGTCAACACAATCCTTTGGTCGGCCCTCCGCAGTTAGCAATCTTTAATGATCTTTACTTTTCTCCTTTCGGTCATTCTCCCTTGAGCTTCCAAACATTGTCGGCGAATCGAATTAATTGTTTTAACGGGTCCACAACACAAGCCAATTCTTCTAAAAGCCGCACCAAATTTTCACTCTAAGTTGGGTCATTCTACATTTCGAGAAGGATTTTATTTGTCATCTTAAACAAAACGAATAAGCTACAAAACTCAAGCAATGTTAATCAAGAATTGGAAGAATGGTAACGAGGCATCCGAAATTCAAAGAACACGTGGAATCTTCAGGGCGGTTTGGCAACAATTCGAAATACCTTTTCATGATAACCCAAGAAATTTGAAATGACTGATCATGACTTTCTTATTGCTTTACGAGTCAACAGAGTCAGTGAAGAACCTTTAGCAACTGAACGATGTCGATACTAAGGATAAATACAAGAAGTGAAACAAATCTCTGGTAAGTTAACTGATACAAGATCAAAAATTTGTCCAATACCGGGAATGGTAAGACCTTCCAACAATATAAGGCTGAGTGTTACAGAATGAATCATCATGTGTCTCCAGAGTTGAAAAACCATAATAGAGTTGAATGACACCGAGAGAAACCTCAACAAGTGAATTCAAATTGATCGATACCAGTCAATAGATTTCAATAAATATGTTACCACAAGATTTTGCGCCAATTGCGACATAAGAACTCAACTAGGGTAACAAATTTCAATAGATAGACTAGTAATCACAGCAATGAAGTTCAAACCAACCAAATGGATCCATGCAAACAAATGAATACAGAGAGGATACAAGTTCAAATCACTCGATTTCATAGTTAAGGGATCAAAACAAATGGTAGCACCAAATTGGTAACGGTAGCATCAAAGTCTGAATTGAACAATGTCAATGGATTTATATATCATAAAGTATGTGACCATAAATTGGTTTAATAGGTTGAAGTTGCAAAATAAACATTTCCATAGACTGAATGTTACAGGCTAACGATGAAAATGAAAGTTGCGACAGAAGAACCTAAAATGACCAACGAAAGCTTATCCCCAAACATGATGATGTCAATATAAAACTTCGAATGGAAAACGAGGAACATTCATCAATTTCTCTCAACAGTAAAAGTGTTAAAAGGTACTTCACCATAAGAATTTGAATATATCCGAGAAAAGCCAAGAATGGATTGCGTAACGATTAACTCAAATATCAAGAATTTTGGCAGGTCAACAATATATCAGACTTCACGATGACTTACAATAGAATTTGAACAAGATTTAGCCAGGCCAGCAAAAGAGGGTAAATAAAGAAACAACTCTCATGAGATCGGGTTCGAAATATCAACAACTACCATGGTTACAACCAGTCTCCACCTCAAATTATATCAATCATCACCAAGTCAAAGACAACACTTCTATATGGAACGATTAACCCCGAATCTCGGCAAATATGATCTATCGATATTTCTCAACACACGTGGACTAAGATTTCTTATTTTCGGTTCCAAACATGAAAAAGAATGAGATTTTCAATGAGTGAAATGCTTCCAAATCAAAAGTATTGTAGAGAATGAGTAGAACAACTAGGAATAAATGATACCTCAAACAAGTGAGTTTCTAAGAGTTAGAGAATAGGGGGGATGGTAGCTTAGCGGTGGAACTGCATCTGTTGTTGTTTCGACATATGTGTTTCCTGTTGCATTGAGCTCGACTCACCAGGTATTCCCAATCCCCGAGGACAATTCCTTGCCATGTGGCCACGTTCGCCGCAAGTATAACAAGATCTCCCACGCCATGGACATTGAGAACGAATATGACCAAACTGACGACATCGATAACACACAGTCAGACACTTGAGAAGAACTCTTGGAGTCCCGGTATAAAGAGGTGGCTTAAAGCCCTGCTGGTCCTGAATAAAGTGATCTGATACTCTGGGTTTCTTCCTTTCTAAACTCTCAACACTCTTAGAAGACAATTTTGTGCTAACGACTCGATGCCTAGTTTCTCCCACATTCACACCACCTTGCGCACCTTCCAGTGTCTCGACACCTTTTTCGCACTCAGCATTCTCAGGAAACATCGCTTCATCCCTGGTACATTGACTCACTTCATTCTCCCCGTATACGCTATAGCCCTGGTGCTCACGATCCTCGGTCTCACCACACCCATCTCCACGTCTCGAAGACATCCTACTATGGAAGCATAAGAAATGAAATCATCAACATTAGCCACCTAATTATGTGCTACAGGTCTCCAACCTTTCCAACCAAAGTCAACAACTTTGTGCCACTCTATTGTGATATATATATATATGCAATGTCACATCGATATACTGACTCTTCATGCAAGCACACATGTGATTTTGTAAAAAGATGCATCGATTTTTGAACCCCTGAGACTAAAAGTCTCCCCACGGTCTCAAGGTATTCTAAACTTATGCTCTGATACCAATTTGTCACGCCCTCGATTTTCAACATAATTAAATAATACATTTCAATAAAAGAGAAACCTCGCATATCATATACGTTACCCAAAAGAGTTTCCCACCTGTTTAATTTACAAACAAGTCCTTAAGTTTAGATAATTACCACTTTGGTCAAAAGAAAATTCAGTAGTAATTAATTACAAAATCATCTTTAACAAAAATGAGATCTTCACAACGATGACGAAATAACCAGTGATGTCAGCTTCCAAGAGTCTTTTACTGTCAAGCACACAATGCATGCAATCTATTGCCCGGTGTCAGAACCTGAAAAGAAAGATTTGGTTGAGCTACACTAGCCCAGTAGAAAATTCTAAACTCAAGTTATATGCAATTTGAATGAACCATGCACCGAGAATGAATGAGTACTGACAGATACGCCTATACCACAAATGACTACCAACAAGCTGCGAATTATCGCCCAAGAGTCCTAGACTTCACATCAATGTCACTAGCCGTTTACTTCTTTAACTAGTTATGTTATTAAACTCCCGTCATTCCACATTTGTCTATAATCAAATCAAAACATCTTATTATTCTTCGTACGGTAGTACAATCTTTCTCGTGTCCACATAGATCTTCATTAAATCCCTAAATTGCAAAACCTTTCTTTTTCCTTTAATCCGGTATTTTCCATCAAATAATCACTAGGGTCACCTCGGGTCTAGTTCCCTCGAGCGCAGGGTCACCCCGAGTCTTTTCCCTCAATAACAATAATCAGGTGGGGTCACCTTGGGTCTAGTTCCCTCGAGCGCAGGGTCACCCCAAGTTTTTTCCTCCAATAATATGAATCAGTTGGGTCACCTCGGGTCTAGTTCCCTCGAGCGCAGGGTCACCCCGAGTCTTTTCCCTCAATAACGACCACTTGGGTCACCTTTCACACTTTTCACAATCAACAGCCTTTCATAATCAATTTCATCATCCCTTTAACGGTTATACAGCTGAATTTTAATTAACCATTACGTGACTCCACAAATATACATGTTCATGCCTTTTCACTAGTTTACACATTTGCATCAGACATAGCATATCAAGCCCGTACGTATAATCCTACCATACTTCATCCGTTAGTTTCTACACTTGAACCTCCTAGAGAGAGAGTCGAGAGGACATAAGTTATTTTAAACAATCAACCAATCCACCACGTTGATTACATCTCAAACCGTTCCTAACTGTCATCCATATCAACACTCTGACTAATTAATTAATACACCCCTTTTTCCTTTAAGTGCACCATAATCTCACACGTCCTCACTGTACCCCTGAGTACACCCCCGTACCTTCGCATACCACAAATCAACCCACGACTAGACTCTACGATGCCCGATTATCTAGTTTCTATACTCGGAGTCTGTAAAAGCATGTACTAAAGGAATCTGAGAATCTTACGAGTCGAGAGAGAAAACGGATTGCAATAGTACTCGTCGAATCCCTAGACATGTTCACTCTAGTCCATTGGATGCCACTTTAAGTGAGGAACAAGTAACATTCACCAAAACACTTGGAAGGATGCGTAAACAAACTCATTAGAGTCAATGAAAAGTTTCGACATGTGAATTGAAAGATATAGGAAAGCAGCTGAAAGATACTGCAGCAGCTGAAAGATACTGCAGCAGCTCAAAGAAGCAGGTGAAAGCAGCTCAAACTCTTACTCCCCTACCGGTAGGCAGGCAAGTCCTACCGGTAGAACTTGACCTACCGGTAGGTAAAAAGTCCCTACCGGTAGAAACTGAGAACAGAAAGGCCAACATTCAAATTCGAGCGTGACCTACCTACCGGTAGGTAAAAAGTCCCTACCGGTAGAAACTGAGAACAGAAAGGCCAACATTCAAATTCGAGCGTGACCTACCGGTAGGCAAGAAATTCCTACCGGTAGAAGTTCGATACATGCTTGACCTACCGGTAGGTAAGGAATTCCTACCGGTAGAAGATCGATACGTTGAGCAGCTTTTGAGCTGCTGCTGTACGTTTGAGCTGGTTGACAAAATTTCTCAATCGTTCTACCGGTAGAGAAAAAGCTCCTACCGGTAGGAGGAGTTAATTACAGACGATTTCAACAGATTTCGACAGAAAATTTTAAGTTTCGATCCAATCTCAACGACAACCAATACCAGCTTGAATAAGGCATAAAAACACTCAAATAGCATATAAAGTGAGGTAGAATTCCCTACCTCGAAGTCGGAGCACGAAACCCAAGAAGTTACAAGCCCTAGCTTTCCGAAAACCTTGTTCCAACCGGAATACAACTTCTCCGAGCTCGAACCGGAGCGATACGGACCACAATACACGAGTAGAAGATGGAATGAAGGTTATTTGTTGTGGGTTTTGAATTTAGAGGTGAGTTTTTGGGTGAGGGAGTGAGAGAGGTAGAGAGAGCCGAGAGAGAGAACGGGAGAGAGAATGGGATGGGGTTTTGGGAATTATTTTCCCCCTGGCACACACACACTTATACACACATGCACTTTATCACACTAACACCCACATATTTCAAACTCTTGCACATTGACCCACAATTAAAATAAACTCAATCAATTTCACATTTTTCTCAATTTCTAATATTTATGAAACGTTTAAATAATAACCGAAAAATACGGGTCCTTACATTACCCCCCTTCCTCCTGGCAAAAAAATAGTAGGTTGTAAATGGGTTTTTAAAACTAAATTAAAAGCAGATGGATCCGTAGAACGCTACAAAGCACGTTTAGTTGCCAAAGGCTACACTCAAATTGAGGGATTGGACTATCATGACACTTTTGCTCCTGTTGCAAAGTTGGTCACCGTCCGTTGTGTGCTAGCTATCGCGGCTACTCGCAATTGGCATTTGCACCAATTAGATGTTAATAATGCCTTCTTGCACGGTGATCTTGACGAGGATGTTTATATGTCTCTCCCTCCGGGCTATG
Organism: Rhododendron ovatum; assembly: GCA_019656835.1. Taxonomy (NCBI): domain Eukaryota; kingdom Viridiplantae; phylum Streptophyta; class Magnoliopsida; order Ericales; family Ericaceae; genus Rhododendron; species Rhododendron ovatum. The sequence goes on from CM033792.1 coordinate 46,964,111, forward strand.
GCCGACAGGGGGAGACTCGTGTTTGCCGATTACAGAAGTCACTTTATGGGCTCAAACAGGCATCCCGCAATTGGTACTCTAAACTATCCACCGTTCTTCTCTCCGCCGGTTTTCAACAATCTCAAGCTGATCACTCTCTATTTACTTGGCAAACTGGTTCTATTATTCTCGTTGTTCTAGTCTATGTTGATGATTTACTTGTTACAGGCAACGATTTAGCCTCTATTCGCCACTTACAAGGGTTCTTATCGAGTAAATTTCAGTTAAAGGATCTTGGGAAGCTCAAGTATTTTTGGGCATCGAAGTAGCTCGCTCCGCCGCAGGTATTTTTATTAACCAGCGAAAATACGTGCTTGACATCCTTGCAGATGCCGGCCAATCCGATTGTCGTCCAGCCTCATCCCCGATGGAGCAACATCTTAAGCTTTCAGCTGATTCTGGTGATCCCTTGTCGGATCCAAGTTCCTACCGTAGGCTTATTGGTCGTTTGATATACCTCACCATTTCTCGGCCGGACATCACTTTCGCCGTCAACCTGCTCAGCCAGTTCATGCATACCCCTCGTGTGCCTCACTTTGATGCTGTTAATCGTATACTTCGCTACCTCAAGGGCTCCATCTCTCATGGCCTACTCTTCCCTTCCGGTTCGGATCTTACACTAACTGGATACACTGACTCGGACTGGGCTAGTTGTCCCATGACTCGTCGTTCAACTACCGGTTATTTCATTACACTTGGTGGCTGTCCTATTTCCTGGCGCACTAAAAAGCAAAGTGTCGTCTCCCGATCTTCCGCCGAAGCCGAATATCGAGCCATGGCCTCGACCACTTGTGAATTATTGTGGCTTCGTACTCTACTACATGATTTAGCGGTTCCTCTACCTTCACCCATCAAGCTATATTGCTACAATCAGGCCGCTTTGCATATCGCCCGCAATCCAGTTTTTCATGAGCGCTCCAAACACATTGAAATAGATTGCCACCTCGTTCGTGAAAGGGTCCAGCAAGGCATTCTTCAGCTTCATCACATTGCCTCCGTTGACCAATTGGCTGATATTTTCACTAAGGCCTTGGGTGTCGAACAATTTCGCCTTCTCACATCCAAGTTGGGCATTACATCCCTCCATGCTCCACCTTGAGGGGGAGTATTAGCGGAAGTCAAGGGCTGATATCTTATACTCGGCAACAATCAATTAGGATCAAATCTATTCCATAACTCTAGGATAATTATTCTCCTTCCATACTTTTCTTCCCTAATTGATTGTATCCTTTTCCTACATAAGTGTACGTAGTGGTATTCTGCTTTTTTGCTTAATGAGAAATAAAGACATATTCATCAGAAATACTTCTTAACATAATCCGTAAAAATTATTAACCGTATCCATGATTATTTTATTATTATTATTTTTTGAAGGGATGTATCCATGCTTATTGAGTGATGGTTAGCAAAACCGTAAGGTTAAGAGAAGGATAACGTAAAATTTTTAGTTGAGTTGTTTTTTGATTGCGCAATGTCATAAGAAAAACATGGGATCAAATTTAAAAAATTCAGATAAAAATTTAAATGGAACAAAGAATAAACATGGAAGTTTAGTGGAGCAAGTAATGATCACATCACACTTGAACTGGCTCCACTCTTGAGTCCGAAAAAACAATTTAAATGTAATTGCCTAAGAAATTAACCAAAAGATTCATTGGCGATATAACTTTCTTGCAACAAACGCTGAGGAAGAAATAAAAATAAAAAACTTAATTTCTATCGGTAAACTCAGTTTGCTGTAAAGTGGCCGATTTTATCTTAACATACAATCTAAGCTTTAGGCTCCATTCGTTTCCACGTAAAATATTTTTTCAGAAAACAAACTTCAAACTTTTATTTTTCGGTGTTTGGTTGTCACTTGAATTTATTTTTTCAAAAATGAATAAAATAGTGTAGGGGCGTGGGGGGCGCCTAAACGGTGGAGAGATCTGAGAATTTTGGAATTGAATGTGGGCTAGGATTGATGATCGAGAAAATTGAGTAGTGAGAATTGCAGTAGAAAGTAGCGGGTTCATTTTGGGAAATAACCTACGAAAAATTTAAAGGTAATTCATTTTCATCCAATTAATGAAAAATATTTTTCTCATTTTTTACAGAACCAAACACCGGAAAATAGGTAAACTATTTTAATGGAAAACAGTTTATGCCCAAACAAACGGAGCCTTAGTGTAAACAAAGGTTAAAATCATGTCGTCAAAATAGTAATTTAGTATGGGAGAGGGGTAAGAGCTTCGTTTCAAGGATGAGGTTGTTATGATCTTATGATATTATTGTCAAGGATGTGCGGGACAGGGCATCTTCTTGGCATAATTATGATCGTAGTCCTGTTAATAGAGCTTTGTGTAGAGTTTGGAACATTTCAGAACATATATAGTTTGTAACTAGCCGTAGATAGGCTCTTGCATGTTTTTAAGTTGTTGGTGTTCCTGTCTTGTTTCTAGTAGGTAGCTGGGCTTTTTCCAAGGTATGCCTCTTGTTTATTATATTCTTTTCTCCTTTTGGTAATAAAATCTTTCTTTTACCCAAAAAAAAAAAGGGTCGTAGAAACGACTGTACGCGTATCGGACCAAGATGACCAGTGCCTCCCGTTTGATTGCAAAATTGGTACTCTTGTTAAGTGGTGGTAATCCAAACCGTGGTATTAAAAGGAGGACAATGTAATAGTAGTTTTTAGTAGAGTTGCTTTATGATTGCGAAATTTCATAAGACACGGGAACAATTTACAAAACTGGATAAAAACCTAAATGTATCGATGAATAAACATTGGAAGTCAGTATATAGAGTTAAGTGACCAACCCAGCTCTGCTTTTGAGTCCGAGAATTCAATTTTAATTAGTTGCTAAAAAAATTTGAAAAAAAGGAGTCAATGGAAATATAACATTCTTGGGATAAACGCGCGCTGAGCCAAAAAAATTAAACTTTCTTTCAATAAACTCAATTTGCCCTAAGTGGCCAATTATATGTATCTTGACATGCAATTTAAACTAAAGAATAAACAAAGGTTAATATGGACTCGTCAAAATAGTAATTTAACAAGGGAGAGAGGTAAGAGATCCATTTCAAGTACTCGGTTTAACATCTTTTGAAAGCTTGGTTTGATGAGGACAAAGGTTCAACATACGGTTCCATATCGGAACGGGACGGCAGGTAGCGATGGAGTACCGACCATTTGTGGCCCTATTTTGGGGGTCTCACATAAACGATTCAAACTCTTCATTACTTTTAAAATAATTTTTCAAATTTACTGGTAAAATTTCAACTCAATCAATCCGATAGATGAAAGTACTACTTGATCTGACGTTCAATTTTTCTTTCAGAACTAAGGATCCTAAATTTTGATAGAAACATTGGACGATTAGGTCAAGCATTCACATTGATTGGATCGAGCTGAAAGTTTTACAATTGAACCCGAAAAGTTCTATAGAAAATAATGAATGCCCACACATTATCTGTACCCATTGGTACTATTTTGGTCGGTACTCTTAACATTAATGATTTTGTTTAAATTGCCATTCTCAATCTATTGGTACTGAGAATTTTTCTACTGTACCAGTATCTCAGGCAATATTGACAACAGACCCATGCGATTGGTGAACTTTTTCAATTTAAAAACTTATTTAAAAACTGACAACCAAACAATCACCGCTTGAAGATGGCTACAATGTACTAAGTTGCATGGCTCCAACCCTTGGAACAATCTTTCATGGTTAAGCTTTTGCATCTGACGTCATATAAGTGATGTTGTCATTATTGCGTCAGCCAACCATCCTAAAACTTTACTGCACTTTTTGTGTTTTGGTTTTTTATCTTTGCGTGTACTTTTTGGTAATGAGAAATGATTATATACCGAAAATCTTATTTGCAGACCATTTCGTAAAGAAGATTTTACAGAGGTCAATCACGCACGTTCAAAGTGTTTTTGGACAGTCCGAATTAAAACTCAATTTTAACCGGTAACAATTAATTGTGGCCGGTCAGAATTGAAAATGAATCTTATCTATTAATTACGTGCATGAATGGATTGCTGAGATTACGCTGCTCTATGAACAGATTGACTTGTTCATGGAGCCTCCGGAAATAAATTTATCTCGATTATATATGTGTGTTTGTGAAAACTTATATTCAGTAAAACATCTCTATTGTCAACTTTACTGATGGAGAGAGAAGCAGTGGCAGAAAAAATGGAGGAGCGCCTCTGTTATGCAGCAATGAAAGGGGATCTAATATCATTGCAAGAAATAATCGCAAAAGATGATTCCATTCTAGACAGAGTTTTGGTGGGAACTTCCAAAGGGAAAAATCCCCTTCACGTGGCCATATCAACCGGGCAAACACGATTTGCCTTAGAACTTTTGGAAACTAAACCAGGACTTGCAGAAGTTTTAGATACGAAACTTGGTGCGGCCCTTCACTTAGCGTCGGCTAAAGGGCACCTTGAGATTGTGAAAGCTATAGTGAACGTTAGCCCTAAGATGTGTCTGACTTGTGATGGAGACGGTAACAGCCCTGTTCACATCGCTGCGATGAAAGGTCAGGGTCAAGTGTTGGAAGAGTTGGTTCGAACCAATCACCACATAGCTCAAGTTACGGTGAATTGAGGCGATACCATCTTGCACTTATGTGTAAAGTATGACCAATTTGAGGGTCTAAAACTACTTTTGGAGATGATTCCAGATCCATATTTCATCAACGATGCTGATGTCAATGGCAACACCATATTGCATCTATATAGTAGTTTTTGAAAAACGACCGGAGGTATATCCACATTCACGACTTTGTGATTGCTAAATTTTGTTTTAGGCGTATTATATTGTATGTTATTTATTGGCCTTGTCCTTTCATATGCATATCAATACTTCATTGATCTCATCCATTTTTTTATTCTTGGAAAGAATTACAATTTTTGATGTAATAGCTAAAGTATTTTCCTCGCATATAGTTGTTTTTTGTCTTTTAAATCAGTGTGAAAAAATGTACAAGCTTATCTTCACTGATTGCAACAATGGCATACCAAATGATCCAAAAAGATTTGTCCTATAGTCCATTCTTTGAATCACACAAACAGTTAAATTTGTAACGTCATATGGTGTCCAATAATCATTTCATTACTGAATTCTATTCAACTTTATCGTAGTTTTTTGTACCACTGAAGTAATAGACGAACTCTATGAAGTGAACGATTTGGATCAAGATAATGCCATCTCGTAGAGCTCTTTGTAATTGCACTACAACCCTTGCCTCCATCAAGTCCCACCAGTAGCAGGCTTCTCCCTTCAGCTGGTAAGTGGTTAAGGCCACTCGATCTCTGTCCTGGGTAATTCCTAGAGTTCGGAGGATCATCTTGACCTCGTTTAGCTATGCCTCGGCTATGACAGGGTTAGTATCCCGTGGAAGGTCGGAGGTCGGCGTTTGCAGAACTCGTTCATAGCTTGAGTTCGGGTCATTGGTCTGTCGTTATGGTTTTGGTTTTGGCGGTTAGCGTTCAGGGCAGCGAGGAATGCTTGCATGATTTGGGCCAGGTCGGGGTTTGCGTTAGAGGATTCTTCGTTTTCATATCCTAGTCCGCTGCGCCGGTTCACCATCTACGAGTAAATTTTTTTAAAGGGAGTTTTAGTCTACTTAATCAAAATTTTTTTTTTTGCAAATGGTGCATCTTTCTCGGTTAAAAGCAATTTATCATGTCGTATGCAACAATACTCTTTTAATAAAAACAAACTTTTTATAGATAAGCCAAAAATTACAATCATAAGCATAAAGTTCTACTACAAAACAAAAGGTAAAAGAGAACATGAATTGCTCCTACTACATGATCATACTACCAGTGCAAGTATAGGTTATAGGGCTTTATCCTAACTCTACTACTACTCTACTGATGGGGTGGTATGAGTCCTAAGGACTCTTTTAGCTACTCCATCCACTAGTTGGTTTATCATCTCTCTTACGGTGCTTCTAAGTCAGCAAGCCTCGACTAGCAGGTTGACTTGCTAGTGACTTAGGTGGTTTATCTACAAGGAAAAATTTTAAACTCCAAATCTGTAATACTTTAAGATAGGGGTTTTATTAACTTCTAGAGAAAACTTTCGAGTTTCTAAGTTCCACATTCAATTCTTAATTTAAGTCATTATCCAATTGTTCGGGAATTTTCAGCTCGGCAGTACTGTCAATTCCGCACCTTGCTTCAATCCGAAGATTGTTTTGACAGAATTTCACCTAATTTGGGATGGTAAACTTAAACTCAATTTACGTTTGTGCAACGGTCAAACTATCTTATGATTCTACCCATTGTACCTATGGTCGAGATTTTGAACCTAAAGCTCTAATATCAAGTTGTAATGCCCCGATTTTGGGTACGTTAAATAAGACATTTTATTACAAAAATAAAGTGAGTCTGGCTCATTATTACATCATGACTCTCATGAGAGTACTTTCATTATACAAGGGAAGGGAACTAAGGTTCCTAACTACAGCTCTGCCTGCTCCTCCATCTGAGCCAGCTCTTCAGCTCCAAAGGCATCCAAGGTGTATAGCTTACCCTGTTCATCTATAAAATCTGACACATTATACCAGCGTCGCCACCGATATAATATGTCTGGGTCACCAAAGGTAACACCATAAGCTACAAAAGCTCAGCAGAACAATCCCATACCTGCTAACCCATAACTTATAACAATAGATCATATACAACAGAGAGTAACAATAACACATCTACATTCGCTATTCAACTATCGTAGGTGTTCATGATTTTTTGAGTTTCTCCTACGTGACTCATCGTAAATCGTGTCATCGTTTCCACTTTTCTTTTTTCAAATCAACATTTCCCAAAATAGTTTTTAACACACCAAACATCGGTTCCGTCGTTCTGGGTTCTCGAGTATCCTCACAATGGTTCCACCGTCTCGGGTTCCCATTGGCACACAATTGCATTGACTCCTCTCCGCGGATAACCAAGCCATACCTCACCATGGTTCCGCTGTTCCAGGGTCTCATGGAAACGCACACAACCTTACAATGGTTCCGCTATTCCGGATTCTCATTTGAACACACACACACATAATGCCACCAAAACTGGTCATTATGTAGTTTCAAAAATATTTCCTTCTTCGGAACACATTTTTCTTGTTAACCACACCTTAAGTGTCAAGTCTCTAACTTTCTTGATTTCGGTGTCTCATTTTCATGCATAAACTGCGCGGTAAGATTTTCCACACAAGTATTCATCATTCATTTGAAATCTTGAAACTAAACTAGCAAGATCATTTAACTCTATATTATTTAGCATGTTCAAATCACAACTTAAAGCATAACGCCAAATGTACGGACGCTTTTGGAGTGAAAAATTGCTTTTGCTTTATCATGCATCTCAAACATTATAGGTGACAAATAACCTTATTTACTTAGAGTTAGAGTGCAAGGATAATCTACTTTTCAAGATACGGTTCTATACTATACGTAGAGTTAGTAGACTAGGGACTCTACCTTTCTTCTTGGCGGTAGGGCAGCTATGAGAAGTACGTCAGTGGTCGAGCGGAATAACTTCCTACGGAATGCTTACGGCAGCTTCGAAAGAGAAAGATTTCTCTTAAAACTAAGTTTTGACTAAACTATTTAAACTTTTTGGATCAAAGGGTGATTGAGGGGTGGTTTAGTGGTGGTTTAGTGGCAGTGTTGGATGAGTTTCTTGAAGAACACAAGAAGAACTCAAGAATACCAAGAACAAGCAAGAACAAAGGAAAAACACAAGTTTTTCTAGACAAAGAAGTTGCTAGGTTGGAAGGTATGAGTTGAATGGCCAAAATGAGGTGCTATTTATAGCAAAAGTCTTGGTTATTACCTAATGAATAAAATTTTCTCTAGCGATTATTATCCAATAGGTAAAGATTTTTCTAGAAAAATAATAAGCCAAAACGTACAAGGTACTAGATTTTCAAATCAAATATCCCATTAAAGTAATCTAATTAGACACATGTTCTTATTAAACAAATAGATTATGTACCTTTAGGAAATATGTATCTTTAACAAAATCTAGAATGGTACCTTAGGTGGAAAAAATCTAGTTTCCCTATTGTCCAATGGACAAAAGTTTTCCTAACTTTTATTGTCCAATGGGTAAAGAAAAGAACTAAAATAATAAAAGAAAATATAAAATGATTTTCTAGTCCGGGGTTGGAAAGGTTCACAAGGCTCAAAGATGGTCAAAAAGGTCTATTTAGAGTTAGGAAATTGTAACTAGGTGAATTGGTATTTTGGTTTCCTCCAACTCATTGGTTTGAAATTAACTCTACTTGCCAAGTAGGATTTCCAGTCAAGAAATAAAATTTTAAAGAACTAGGATCTAATTATGATGGATTACTAGAAATTTAAAAAAACATTTTAAAAGTAAAAATAAGTATTTCAAATAAAATTCAAGTATCTAAAGAAATTTTTGTTTACCAAAAATTAACGAAATTTTTGTTTACCAAAAATCAGGGTTGTTACACAAAAAATAAAAGAAACCCCTGCACATTAGCTTTAGATCTTTAGATCTTATGCTACCCACCAAAACAGAGATGGCATATTGGCATGGAAGTCTGCCTCTCTATTAGTAACAGCCATATGTTACCATAGGTGAAAAATTGTCGCTAAAAATTTTTAGTAACACGTTTTTAACGACAGTTTATTGAAAATTTTTGTCATTGTCGCTCATTTTTTTTATAATGAGGCTAGGCTGAGAGAGTATTTTTTACAGATTGTGATTTTGGAAAGTGGAAACGGCGCATAAGGACAAGGTACTAGGGCTACAAAGAGACAAATGGTGGGTAGAAAGCCATGTGTACGGTTGGAAGCTGGAGAAATACTAACATTTTGTCGGTCGGGTTCTGGTTCGTCGGGTTGGCGCACACAGTACCCGTTCTCCGACCGAAACCCGCATGTTTTGCAAATTATAAACCCGCAGCCGACCGCTGCTGAAATCAAACCTGGCCGAGAATTGTCGGGTCGGCCGGGTTACTCGGGTCGTGGGTTATTTGCTCATTCCTACTTGCAACAAATATTGAATTAACATTGAAAAAATAATGACTTCGATTGTTTGAAGGGAAACATTGAAAAAATAAAATTATCCAAAGCAATCATGATATCTCCAAAAGTAGTTGGAATTTCCAAAATAGACTAACAGATTAATACGGACGGAGGGAGTATTATTTCGAAATCCTCTTTTTGGGGACCGAACACTTATTTGTTGTGCCCCGAGGATCAAAACCAAATACACACAAGACAGATATTTACTTGGTTCCTCAAACTCAGGTACACCACGAAGGAATCGGATAAACACATATATAATATATGGACGAGCTTTACAAGTGAGTTCTCTCACCTCACCACACTCTCTCAACTATCTATGCTTTACATTGCAACTCACTGATCTCTCTTTGAGATACAAAAACAAGAGCCAAAGGCTCCAACTTATAGGCCAAGCTTGGAGCCCTATTTCTTTATCACGCCGGACAATCCATTTACTCCTTAATTGGCTGGCTGAAGAAGACTGAGAACAGGGAAGTGGTTGGCTATATATGCACACCAAGTCTCCTGTGTGTGTGCTAGCAACAGGAGGATGAAAACCACCCAAAGTCAACATTATTTTGGGATGGAGGTAGTAACTGTTAGTACAATTTACATGCAAAAGCTTTAGATAAAAGAGGATGGAAGATTCAGGGAAGGCATCATCTCAATGAAAATACGTGTTCAAAACCTATCTCCATTCATAAAAGAAGAAGATTCCAGGAAGACGTCATCTCTAGGACAGAGCATATACGGATAGCGTGAAGGCAAATACCAAAAATATGGCATGAGGTACGTGTTGGAAAAATTCGGCAATAACGTAATTCCAAATAACAATTTCACTAACAACATTGTGATTACAGAATACATAACAATAGATAGATTATAAAGAACGAGATACAAACAGATTTCTGAATCAAGAATCGAGTCCTGTGTGATACCACAGAATCCTTAAGAAAGATTCGCCGCCTACCGAGGGTGTTGTAGGATCTGTTGACGTCTTCTTCCTAAGGTTGGCTCCGCTAAACCTCAAACCATCGGAATACTACCGTTGACCGCCTTGGCAAACTGACTACTGCCCGTCACTCTCTCACACAAAAAATGAATTTCAAGGCTCTCAAAGTTCGGGAATTTTTTGGTGCAGAATAAACAATGGCCTGCCCAATAAATACAACTCTGGTGGCCTTTGTAACAGTGGGGAAATGAATACGAGGTATTGAATTCACAGCAATGAAATGGAAAAACTGATGGGAGTTTCAAATCTGCCGTAAACCATACATTATGGAGGGTAATAAGCTAAAAGCTGTTGGAAGCTCATAAGCCTCGTCCAGATACAATGAATTAACAGGAGGCCTTTTGGTTTCCTCAAGAGACCCTCGGAAAGCCTCAATTTCCATTCACAAAACCTGGAAATTTTCCAACAGTAGGCGGCCACACTTGTGTCTGCAAACAAAATGGCATGTTTCCATAATTCGGTTTTGGGAGGTACAAAAAAATTGTGCGTTGGACTCGGTCTGATATATACAGATTAAAGAGAAGATAAAATACTGTGCTACGATCATTTTTGGCCAGTAAGCAATTCCTTAGCCCTCTAATCCCACACATAGGAATCTTGTTCATGTGTGTGGAACAAACAGGGAGGAAATACAAACAATCAGGGAGTTGAGGCACTGAATTTTTTTTTTGGTGGATGAGTGCGATCTACAGCTATGATTGAAGCTTCTCAAATGTCTAGGGTTAAGTTTTGGATTTTTTTTTTTTTTTGGCTGGGCTCTATTGTTGTATTTGGACACTTTAGGCCCTTGTTTTATACGCCTATTTGCTTTATTTGGATGTTTAGGCCCTCAGGTGTTTTGGGTTTTGTCCCGTCAGGCTGTATTTTTTAACTTTTGGTTGAAAATCCTCTTCTCTTTCCCCCATTAATAAAATGTTTTTGCCAATAAAAAAACAAAAGTCATTAAACTTTGACTAAAGTTTTGTTTTGACTCGATAACTTTGACTAAAGTTTAAACTTCAATCTTTCAAAGTAATATGGTAGTTATAAGAATTAACAAATACTGACTGCAGAGCTGTTGTGGGGTCGGAAGCGACCCCAACTAGCTGCACCTAGTATAAATTAAAAAGATTAGCAAACCAATTTTACTTTACTTTATATCATTAGCATTTTGGGTGGCATCCGACTTAAATTTTCCTTAACTTTTGCATATGTTTATTGTTGTGAGGTGCCTTGAATTCAGGGTTCTATATATGCCGTCAGGACCAACTTTTGGACGGTTTTTTTTTCTTTTTCAAAACGATAACTGGTGATATCATAGATTCAAGAAACATTACATCAATGAGGAACCTACATTTCTAAACAAGGGATTAAGAAACCAAACAAGAGGAGACTCGGTCCAAAAACTATACGTAACTCCAATTAAACTCATCGCTCCAAATAGTCGGAGCACTACAGAAAACAACCAAAAACACCCATATATGGGTGATAGAAGCCCTACAAATGGGGAGAAATCTCAAACAGTGAACACCAAAGAAAGAACAAAAAAGAGAAAAATTGGTAACGGAATCGGACGGAGTCCGCATACCTGAGCAACTTCATCCATCAACCTAGATCTCCCACTTCGGCAGGGAGAACGCCTCCAGCAACCACGATCTGCAAGGCACTGCCTCCAAAACCCGTCAGACTGCACGGCGGAAGAGGTGGAGGAGGGGCGGCGGATGGTGGTTTGGGGAGGAGGATGGGGGTGAAAGGGGAACGAGAAAAAACTTCCGAGATCTAAAATGGGGAGATAGAAAAACCCCATGAGGGGGAGAAATCCCTCCCCTAAAGGAAAATGGAAGCAGAAGTCCATAGAAGATTTGATGGGCTTTTCTAATCCCAAGAAGAGGTGTGGAAGCAGGGGCGGACTTACACTTGGACAAGGGGGGGTCCATTGACCCTACTCAACGAAAATTTTCAGTGGGGAGTAATGTAATTTTGGGGGTATTTTTGTAAACTTGCCCCATAAGATATGTGCTCCAAATATTTTGCCCTTATACCCCAATCAAAGTACAAGTCTTGCCCTTTTCACTTTTCCCATTTCCAACCACTTTTCCCCCTCTCTCTCTCTCTCTCCCTCTCTCTCTCTCCCTCCGGAAAAACAATGGAGAATGGAGAACTCACAGTAACTTTGAAGGAAATTTTTTTTGAAACCCTCGATCTTGATCACCACCGCTGACGAGCTAGAGCTTTTTTTCAAAGTCATCTCTCATCAAACCCGTTTACAGGCAATTCTATTCTCAGATGTGAGTTTTTTAAATCACCAGAATACCGATGGTATCCAGTTATTATTTGTCGAACTCAACCTAATTGAGGATGCTAAGGATATGGGTAAAGGAAAATGGAAGCAGAAGTCCATAGAAGGTGGGGGGGTTGGGGTTGGGGTGGTGGTTGGGGGGAAGGGTGGTGTTGGCAATTCTATTCTCAGAAGTGAGTTTTTAAATCACCAGAATACCGATGGTATCCAGTTATTATTTGTCGAACTCAACCTAATTGAGGATGCTAAGGATATGGGTAAAGGAAAATGGAAGCAGAAGTCCATAGAAGATTTGATGGGCTTTTCTAATCCCAATAAGAGGTGTGGAAGCAGGGGCGGACTTACACTTGGACAAGGGGGGTCCATTGACCCTACTCAACGAAAATTTTCTGTGGGGAGTAATGTAATTTTGGGGGTATTTTTGTAAACTTGCCCCATAAGATATGTGCTCCAAATATTTTGCCCTTATACCCCAATCAAATTACAAGTCTTGCCCTTTTCACTTTTCCCATTTCCAGCCGCTTTGCCCCCCCTCTCTCTCTCTCTCCCTCCGGAAAAACAATGGAGAATGGAGAACTCACAGTAACTTTGAAGGAAATTTTTTTTGAAACCCTCGATCTTGATCACCACCGCTGACGAGCTAGAGCTTTTTTTCAAAGTCATCACTCATCAAACCTGTTTACAGGCAATTCTATTCTCAGATGTGAGTTTTTTAAATCACCAGAATACCGATGGTATCTAGTTATTATTTGTCGAACTCTACCTAATTGAGGATGCTAAAGATATGGGTAAAGGAAAATGGAAGTAGAAGTCCATAGAAGATTTGATGGGCTTTTCTAATCCCAAGAAGAGGTGTGGAAGCAGGGGCGGACCACTCAACGAAAATTTTTTGTGGAGAGTAATGTAATTTTGGGGGTATTTTTGTAAACTTGCCCCATAAGATATGTCCTCCAAATATTTTGCCCTTATACCCAAATTACAAGTCTTGCCCTTTTCACTTTTCCCATTTCCAGCCACTTTCCCCCCAACACCCCACCCCCCCGGAAAAACAATGGAGAATGGAGAACTCACAGTCACTTTGAAGGAATTTTTTTTTGAAACCCTCGATCTTGATCACCACCGCTGACGAGCTGGAGCTTTTTTTCAAAGTCATCACTCATCAAACCCGTTTACAGGCGAATAACTTAGTCTTAGATTCCAATTTTCTTTTGTACAAAGTGAATTTGATCCACAAATACTCAATCTCTCTAAATACTTTTTCTCTATATGTGGATAATGGATATGGGGATGAAAATCAGTGTTTGTGGCTGTTTTTATAGTTTTTTGGAACTCACTGTTTATGGTTATGGAACAAGAACGTAGGCGAGGCCCAACGGAAAGGAAAACATTTTATATACTAGTGAATCTGTGAATGTTTTGTGGGTCTCTGATTCTCTTAGATTAATTTTGGACGGATATGCTTTTTTGCTTATATATTAGAAGTCGTTATCTCTTTTTGGTTTTTGTTCTATTGTTTTTGTTATATTTCGGGTCATTGTGTACAAATGCAAAATTATATGTGTTGTATATGCTTGACGGCTTGACCCCACTGAGATCAAATCCTGGTTTTGCCACTGTGTGGAAGAAAGAAGAAAAAATGTGTTGTGTTCAGATCTGTCGTTGCAGTTGCCACTTTATCCTCTTTGATTTTGTGAAGGAATTTACCGGATTCATCTCAATAAGTCTCTGGCAATTTGGTCATTAGATAAAATCACCAGCATTGACTACGAGGGTGATCATGAGGAAGTTATTCGTGGATTGATGACTATGGACGCTGAAGATCGATGCTGAATGGGCCAACGTTCATTCAGTATATATACTGCAAGATGATTGATTCCTAGGTGTTTCTTTGGATGTGTTTTGGTTTGGTTGGGCTTTTGGGTGTTTTCACATTCCTCTTGGGTTTTTTCTTGGGTTGCTCTTCTTTCCCTTTTGGGTCTTCAAGATATGTGATTGTCGGAATTAGATCTTGCCTTCTTGTGGTTGATCTTTCCCCTGGTTTGATTCCTTGCTTGGATCCCTTTAATCTTTGGAATCCTTTTCAAATATTAATAAAATCCTTTTCGCTCTTACAAAAATAGTTTGTTTATTCTCTACTTCGTGATTGTCATAACAAACTGATATCAAATATGAAGGAAGACTCTTCGTCGGAATTCCAAATGTTATGGCAATACAAATGACTTTATGGTGACGTAAGAGCAACTCTAATGCAAGGGGATATTTCAGCCACTTTTGTGCACGTTGCAGTCTTCAAAATGCTACAAATCCATATCTTGACCTCTTCTCAAGATAGAAATTTGTGGCAAAGGAGAATTTGAATAGCTTAATACATAGAGGTGATAAAAAAAATTCCTTTGCCGTGATAATAAAACGAAATTATTAGTACTCCTGTTGTCATCTACATAACGAAACCGAAAAAAAACGGCGTCGTTTAGCCAAAAAAAACCCAAATGGGGAAACTATGGAAACTCTCCCGACCTTTGTCCCAATGTCAGAGTTCGTTGCTTGATCCATTTTTTTTTGTCAAAGAAGTTGTCGACTTGGCCCCTTTTTTTGATTGCTTAGCCAACAATTGTGCTCAGGATCGTTAATCGAAACTAATGGGTAATCGATTGTTTCAACACTAATTAATGCTTTGGCGACCATGTATGAGTAATACATTTCGGGTATCATGTGATGTGTTATCACTGTATTGGTAAAATGTACCTCAGTTATCATGTAATAGACTACAATTACCAATGCAATGATTACAGCTCACATGATACCCAAAATATGATACTCAGATGTAGTCACCATAACATTGATGGAGCTAGAGAAGGGCTAGTAAGGGCAGTTGCCCCTCCAACGATTCTAAAAAAAATACTATTATTACATTGAAAAAATATTATTATCAAAATATATAGTGTAACAGCCCGAAAATTTTATTAATAATAATATCATTTAATTAGTGTTATTAATAATGAAATTAAATCCTTTCCTTAATAATAATGAAATTAAATCCTTTCCTTAATAAGATAAATACAAATAAGAATTTTCCTATTATAATTATCCTATGTTAATTATTTTCAATTACATGCATGCATGCATACAAATTCCTTCCATCTCTCCCTCTCCTACCCAGTCTCTACTTTTTCTCCCTGATCATATCTCCACCTTTATTTTCGTCCATCTCAAAACCCTAGAGTTAGAGTCCTTATTAAACTCAACTTTATCAACCTCTTTAAAATTCTCCTATATATACCTCATTAATCCGACCCTAGGTCATACTATAATATTTTCCACGCCCTACCAGTCCAGAAAAGAGAGAAAAATCGAAGAGAACAAAACTTCAATCCATGGAGTTCTAAAGAGAGAAAGAAAGAGAGAGAAAAGAGGGTTTGCATTCCAAAATCAATCGAAACCCAATCTGATCATTCTAATCTGTTCCTACAACTCCTAGCATCACCAAACGTCGGTCAATTTGATCCCAAGGTTCCCCGATCAAAGCAATTGAAGTCGTCTTCCCCAAAATTCCAAGTTTCGTTTTAAAATCAATTCGGCCCGAACCAAGGTATTATAATCCTATCCAATCACTTCTCTAAGTATATTAAGTGTTTTTATGCTTAACCCAATAGTCCAAATGGTCCCATGCATCGAAACCGTTGCAAAAAATCAAAAAAAGGAAATTTGGACTGTACCTTGCGGCCGCAACCTGCGGACCGCAACAACCAGTCGCGAGTTTGCGGCTGGGCTCCCCACCGCAAGGTCAAATCAGTTAGACCTTGCGGTTTGAACTGTTTTGGTTCGAACCGACTTTTCGACATCCCGGACATTGTTTTTGATCCCCGAACTACTTTTTCTAGACTTTTTACACCTCAAAGATCTTACCTTGTTAATATCATAATTTATTTATTTAGATATTTATTAATTATTTATTCATTATCTTTCAAGGTTTTATAAACGAAAAATATTTGTGACCTTCCAAACAATATTTTTAACACCCAAACTATTTTTCCTAGATTCTTCACACCTCAAAGATGTTATCTTGTTAATTTCATACTTTTTTTATTTAATTTATTATTTATTATTATTTTAATAGTGTTTCCAATTAAAATTACCTTACGACCTTATAAACCTTATTATAAATTCTCGAATAATTTTATTTAGACTCCTTACCTTTCAAAGATGAAACGTTGTTAACTTCGACCTATCTTATTTATTAAATAATTTATTATCTATTTATTTTACTTTCGATAACTTTTGTTAATCTCTTTATTTAAAATAATATCGCGGCCCTCCGAACTCAATTTTTGGCATTCAACTGATTGTATAGGACCTATAGGACTCTCATTAAGATCTTAATAATTATTTCAATATTTTTATCTAATTATTGTATTTAATTAGTTTTTTTGTTTAATCTAATTCTCAGAATTAATTAATAAGAGCCCAGAAAATTTTTCCTTAAATTTCTTTTAAAATTCTTACTTTATTATTGATATTGTGACCATACAAGATTAAGGGCAACGGCCTATCCATAAAAAGTTACGTGATTTCATTACTTATTAATTATTTTAATTATTATTGATTAATTGCATATTGTGTCGATACTTGATTGAAATGTTAGATTGGACCCTAGAGATATGGGGTGGTATTGCGAAATAGAATTCATCTAGACGATGTTAGATATTGGATAAACTGGAAAGTTTTTATTTTTAGATTGCCTGCAGGCGGATTTTGTGATTGTGATGAGATTGAAACTGGCGGGTGTTCAGTGATGAATTAATACTGGCGGGTGTCCAGTGGTGATTGTGATGTAGTTTGTGAAGTGGTACATAAGATAAGCGAACCCTAGTCGTGATTTAGGCATGATAAGCTTTCCCCTTGTTGTAGTTATTGGGATGCATACTCGGTACATAACTTAGGTGTATCTGCGACAGCAAAGGTAAGTGATCTCATGGAATCAAGCATGGCTAGTGGTTGGGGAGGAAAGTTCCCGTGGAGGAGATCTTAGATTTTACATTAGAATAATGAATAGTAATAAATTGATGTTTCTGAATATCTGTTCTACTTTTCCCATTTTAATTATCACGTTGCTTGCTAGCTGTAAAGTAAGAGGGGTAGTTGGGTTGGTTTATACTACGGGGTGAACTTTTTCACTCAGGTACGGATTGCCTGGCTTCCGTGTTAGATTTTACAGAAAATCTAGAAGAGGTGCAGAATCTCGAAGGTGAACAGTATTATATTGAGAAGGATCCAGAGGCAGAGACAGAGGCTGAGCCAGAATATGCTTGGGATCCATATCAAATTTAGAAGACGGTTCTGTTATTTTGTCCAGTTTACTATCACAAAGGCTACTTTTAGTATTTCTACAATAATTTGTAATAGACGAAACTTTAGGGTGAATTATCCGTTTTGGATTTTGAATTTTAATTTAATAAATTCTTAGAAATTAATATTTAATGCCTCCGATTTTATTTCCGAAAATCGGGGCGTTACATATAGTCCCCCGATTTTTTTTTTTGGATAAAAAAAGAGAAATAAGTGTTTAGTATTTTTTGACTTATTGTAACAACCCGAAATTTTTATTAATAATAATATCATTTAATTAGTGTTATTAATAATGAAATTAATTCTTTTCCTTAATAAGATAAATACAAATAAGAATTATCCTATTTTAATTATTTTCAATTACATGCATGCATGCATACAAATTCCTTCCATCTCTCCCTCTCCTACTCAGTCTCTACTTCCTTTCCCTGATCATATCTTCACCCTTATTTTCGTCCATCTCAAAACCCTAGAGTTAGAGTCCTTATTAAACTCAATTTTATCAACTTCTTTAAAATTCTCCTATAAATTCCTCATTAATCCAACCCTAGGTCATACCATAATATTTTTCACGCCCCACCAGTTCAGAAAGGAGAGAAAAATCGGAGAGAACAAAGCTCCAATCCATGGAGTTTTAGAGAGAGAATGTGAGAGAGAGAAAAGCGGGTTTTGTACCAAGTGTGGGCACGCGCCCCGAAAATCGCTCAACCTCGGGCTCCCTTTCAAAGACTGGGCGCGGCCCTCTTTTGAAAAGGCGCGGCGAAACGCCTCGATTCAGAGTCGCCACTCGGGTTTTAGCGGTGGAAACACCCAAGGAACCGAACTCGAAAACGTTTGCCACGTTTGTTTGACTTTGAAAAAGGCGTAGACCAGTCCGTCGTCACCTTCGATATCTGAGGTTCGGGAGCCAGGTTACGAGAGGGGAAGGGTTTTATGGCACCCCCTCTCGCCCAATCCGGAGATCGGTCTCTACTCGGGCATTTTGTAAAAACATTTGCATTTTTCTCTCATTTTATCATTTTTTGACCAGTTAGGGCGGGGGAACAGTTAATGGGGATGAAAGCGGTAGCAGATTTCAGTTTGTATGATAAAATATTTATGGATGATTTGATTGCAATGCTAAGTATAGATTGAGAACAAGCACTGAACAACCCGAGCAAACTGCAGTACGCTGTCGCAGAGTGACGTGAGCAGATTCTGTCAGCATGCACTGGTCGAGCCACTGCATGGTGATCATACCTGCGCACGCCACCTATAAACTGGCGTACTCCACTTGCTTGATTCCTCAGTCCTTGTTTACAACCCTCTGGGCTCTGGAAAAGGACCAGCGCACACCCAGGGCAAACCACGCAGTTTAATATAGCAGAATATACATAACCACAAGCAGAATAAATGGCTTTAGGCCATGAAAGAAAGCAAAACACCCCAAAACAGTGTGGGGACAGAAAAATGGCCTAGATTATGCTCAGATGCAAGGGCCAGCCACTAAACCCTGAGGCATACAGTCGTACGCCAGTAAACAACTGCCGTACGCCACTTGACCTTAGGCTCTGTGTTTGGCTTTGCATCATCTGGGCTCTGGAACATGACCAGAAGGATCCCAGGGGCCTTTATATGACATAAATGAACAAGACATGGGAAACTACCATTAAACAGTTTTAAATACAAAAAGCAGTAAACTGGTTGTTAGCATGCTAAGGTGATTGAACGGGAATGAAAGTAAGCAACAGGGGTGATCCATGATCCCCACGCCAGTATTGCACATATCACCATTACTGGCGTACGGCTTAATGAGACTGGCGTGCGCCATGTCCAACCTTGATCGATTGTTGTATTTTACCAGTTTAAGGCCAGGACTAGCATTATCTGCTAGCCTGGACCTTTCTGGCTCCCCTCAGGGGTCGAAAACAAAAAAGGACGCAAAAGGTGGTATACCTCTTAGTATTGTGGTTTAGTGGTTGTCTTGAACTCAAAGGTTGAAGATGGAGGACGAGGTGATGACTGGATGTCAGGAGGGTGTATGGAAGTGGGCTGCTCTCCTTTCTCTTTCAATGGAAAAAGAGAGATAGAGAGTTTGAAGGAAGGAGAGGGAGGGAGATTGCACCTCTTAATGTAGCTAACCCCTTGCAAATGAATGCAAGGGGGGTATTTATAGAGGGGAGAGTGACTGAGATCAGTTAAGGCTAGGCCTTGTTTGGCTGGCCTTAAGGGCAAAAGAGGCCTTCCATGCATTAAATGCATGAGACTAGTTGATGGGGGGTGTAGAAGAGAGAGGGAACGCCCCCGCCGAAAGCAATTATCAGGGACACTATGGCCGACGTCAGGGTGGCACAAAAGTCCCGCCCAAGTGGCTGAATAAAGTTGATTTGACTGGGTTAGACTGGCGTGCGCCATTTATTAACCGGCGTGCGCCAGTGAAAGCTGGTCCACTGGTTGATGATCGACACGTGGCAACTTACTGGCGTACGTCACCAAGGTACTGGCGTATGCCAGTTGGGTTTTGCTGGGGCCGTTTGGCTCTAGTTTGAAAGGCTTGAAAATGGGTTCGAAAGGGGTTTGGGACGCTCAAGGCTCAAACGCACCTTTGTCCTTGATCTGTTTTCGACTATAATCATCATTGGGGAAGCAAAAGATCGACAAATAACGTTATCTGGACAGTCCAGAATGGGGTGTCTACAGAAGCCCCTCTTTGACGGCACTTGAAGCACCATTGACTGGAGACAAGTAACGTCAAAGGTTTTCTAGACACCCTCTTCAAGGCTATCCAGAATGCATGAAATTTTGAAGAACCTGTAGATTTTGAGATTGGACGGATAGATCGTCGTTGATTTGGATCTGGACGGATAGATCGTCGTTGATTTGAAATTGGACGGATAGATCGTCGTTGATTTGAATTTAGACGGATAGATCGTCGTTGATTTGAATTTGGACGGATGGATCGTCGTTGAATTGGATTTGGACGGATAGATCGCCGTTGATTTGAATTTGGACGGATAGATCGTCATTAATTTGAAACTGGACGATTGGATCGTCGCTGATTTGAAATTGGACGAGTGGATCGTCGTTGAATTGAATTTGGATGGATAGATCGTCGTTGATTTGAATTTGGACGGATGGATCGTCGTTGAATTGGATTTGGACGGATAGATCGCCGTTGATTTGAATTTGGACGGATAGATCGTCGTTGATTTGAAACTGGACGATTGGATCGTCGCTGATTTGAAATTGGACGAGTGGATTGTCGTTGAATTGAATTTGGACGGATAGATCGTCGTTGATTTGAATTTGGACGGATGGATCGTCGTTGAATTGAATTTGGACGGATAGATCGTCGTTGATTTGAAATTGGACGGATAGATCGTCGTTGATTTGAATTTGGACGGATGGATCGTCGTTGAATTGAATTTGGACGGATAGATCGCCGTTGAATTGAATTTGGACGGATTCTGCTTGGGGATGGGCCCACAATTTATCAGAATAAGTCGGGCTTTCACTTGGAGAACAAATTGTGACATGGGCCATGCATTGGGCCTGAGGCCCATAAAATACTGGCGTATGGCACTAAATAACTGGCGTGCGCCATACTTCACGGGGACCCGAGCCCAGATCCAAGCCCAGACCTGGCCCAATTGTCCCATACGTCGTATAACTCCTGCAGAAGGCAGGGAAACCGCCATTCTTCAGTTTTTCGAACTCCCAACCTTCCAAAACTCTCTCAAAACCCTTCAATCTCTTACTCAATCTCTCATCTCCTCCATTACTCACTCAACCCACTCCATCTATGGCCGAAACCGGTGAGGGTGGCGGCAATGGTGGCGCCAGCGAAGGAAGGATCCTAGCAAGGGGTGAAATCGAGTCCCCAAGGTCGCGAATCGACGATCAACCGGCGGAGGGGGCATTACCTAGTGCCGGTGCAGAGATTTCGAGTGGTGTAGGCGGTGGTGATAGCCATGCAGAAGAGGCGGGCAACGGCGACGAGCGGCGTACGCCAGCGGTGGTGGGGCGTACGCCAGGCATCGTCGATTCAAGGGGGCCACGAGTTTGTCGTTTGGATGCCAGGAGCAGTGTAGAGGGCGTGGTGATTACTGGCTTGGGCTTGGCAGGGGCCGGCGCCAGCGGTGGCGGCAGCGGCAATGGTGATGGTGGTGATGATGGTGGTGATGGTGGTGATCGAACGGGGACTCCACCGAGGGATCCGGCAAGGGGTAAGGCTCCTGTGGTTGAGGAGGGGGGATCTGGAGAGGTGCCCATGGAGGAGGTGGAGTTCCGGCCAGCAGCAGGGTCTTCGGCACACGTCCCCATCACTCGGGGGGATTTTGCGGAGTTCGTGTCCGAAGAGGAACTCGGTCGGTTGCTCCGGGAGAACCCGGGGGTGGTGGCTGCAGTGTTGGCTGCG
>CM033792.1:46986317-47085317 GCA_019656835.1 Rhododendron ovatum
AAAGGGGCCACTTATACTTCAGCAAATTCCCGTGTAGACTGTCCAACACAGGAATCGATAGAAAGAGAATAAGAGTCAAAACTCGAACGCCAACCAAAGATTTCCGAACTCCTAGATGCTAGGTGACAATTGGCCAACTCCTTCGTCTCTCCCCTCTTTTTTGTTCTTGCAGAAAAATACTAAGTGCTCTAGACCGTTCTCCAACACACATTGGCAAAAGGGAAGCCCAAGCAGCTTCAGGCCCCGGAGAAATGTTTCAAATTGGGGGCCGTAAATATTTAATCCTCTTATACGTTGTTGACTGTGGTGCACAGTTATGTGTTCATTTGAGAGTGCATGCCTACCCATCTAAATAAAATTAGCCCAGTTCAAAAGCTTAGGGGGCCCAAAAAAATGCGGTGGCAATGTTCAAATTTTTTTATAATTTGACGCCTAGTTTTGAAACATGGTTGAAAGAGATGGTGTACCGTGTTGTTCAATTTTGTTTTGCTCGATGATAGGCACGTAAAGTAGAATTTCATTCGGTGTCGAAGCAAAGCCTGTGGCCATTGAAGTCGATTAGTCCAAAATTTCTTTTCCCTTCCTCTTGTATCAGCTTAGTAAAAAAAAAAAAAAAAGAAGATTAGTCCAAAATTTCTTGGGGAAATGTTAGGTTACTTGAAAGTGTTCTATGAAAAAGAACATGAAAGAGAAATGAACGATTGAGAAGTGTTGTGAATATGAACCGTTCATTTCTCTTTCATAGATGTTCTTTTCATGGAACACTTTCATGTCCCATATCAATCCCCCATTGATTGGGTCATTACCCTTGCGAAGTCAAGTGATCTTGAGCGTTATTGGGTCCACTTAGGAGACTAAAAAGCCTGCCTAACCTTCAACCCTTTCACGTGCAAATTGGTGCCCAAGAAAAAGAGTATTTGCGTGAGGGAAATAATTTTCACACTTTCCTTTTCACAATTCATACTTTGCTTTTTATCTTTATCCATAGCAAACAAGCAATAATTGATCTCTTAGAAAATGAGTTAAACACTCTATATATATGTGACCGTTTCATAGGACGCGGGTCAGACAAAGATGTTGATAATGAATTGAATAAACGAGTGAGTTGAATTGCGAGGGTTTTGCCAACATTTTGATTGGATTATGTAGTTATCTTGCAGCTGATTCATCTTATGGCGCCAATAATGGAGCATTGGTTTTTATTTTTTAAGCTAGCTGGTTTGAATTGGTTCATTAACCTAGCCTCTCTGATACCATTTGGCTTTGATTCGGGGGCATGGTTCCGCAACAAAATAGGTATAGGGAGGTCATTGTTTCAGTGGTATTCTGAGAGCAACCACTTTATGCATATTGCCAAAGGTTAGATCTGTCTCCAATCATCTCCCGTCCATACCCTCAATGATTGGGGACTACATGAATTCTATTGTTGTTGTTGTAAGCTAGCTGGTTTGAGCTGGCCATGTTTTCAACGAAACCTTCAAAAACCAGATAAACTAGTACGACACGTTTTTAAGGATCACTGCGACACTCCAGCATTTAATTAAGTAAAAGTTTTAATTTATTGCTGATATGAAATAACTTAAGCGGCAAATCATGAATTTGAGTTTAAAAAAATCATCAACAGCATAGTACGTTGCAAATTGGGTCTAAATTTTAAATAGTGAAACATTATTATATTTTGAAGAGTGGGTTGTAGTCACAAATGTGAAAACTACAAAAATAGAATCTTCAAAATGCCACAGGTAAACAAACTCTACTTTTGATAATTCAAAAAAAAAAAAAAAAATGGAAGAGTGGGGTTGGAGTCTTGGAGATGCTTAATTGAAAGACGTTTCTACGTCAACAAATGACTTTGACTATTTATATACTTGTATAATGAATTTCACGTACATAAGCACAGTCTGTAGCACGGTGTTACCGTGCGGGACTCCCCTTTTCCGATCAAATTGCGACGATCCGAGTCACTCAAAATGATCAGAACGTGATTTTAAGGGTACCCTAACTAAATCAGCAAAAAAAATGATCGAGAAGAGCTTGATCCGAACAGTTTTTTATTGAACGGTTCAGTAAAAAACTGCTCGGATCAAGCCCTTCCCAATCATTTTTTTTTCTGATTTCTCGCGAATACCCTTAAAATCACATTCTGAACACATTGAGCGGCTCGGATCGTCGTAATTCGATCTGAAAAGGAGAGTACCGCACGGTAAGACCGTAAGGAATCCCTTATGGGATCCAGACCGTACATAAGCATCCCTTAATTTATATTTATCTAATTACTAAGTCTATTTATACTTTTTTTGATCCGCTAAGTCTATTTATATTGTTACTTCACTTTGTGCAAATTTTATGTTCAACCTGTAATAAGCAAATGAGTGTGAATAAACAAATTTAACAACAATGCTCAAGAACACCCAACATTTTAATTACCAAAGTTACAAATCTTTTAGTAAATAATCAAATTTCACCAATTGCATAACCAAACTTAACTTTTACCAATAATCAAAACTCAATAGCCAAACTCAATAACTCAAAAACACCCAACATGCATTGGAATCATCTCATTGAGACCAATAATTTGGTGTGGTCGGGTGCGTGATTGGAACTCGTTTGCGATTTGGACAAATGTGCATTGTGTATTGTGGGGGTTTTTTTTGTTAGGGATACAAAAATAACCAATTTGAAGATAGATGTTAAGTTTGATTATGAACTAAATGAATAATTAAATGCTGATGTGGCACATTTTGATTATTGATTTTAATTATTACCATTGCGGATGCTATTAAGAAATAGCAGTATGATGTTGTGGTAAGCTGCAACCTCTATTTAAGCACAATGCAAACGCCATACAATTGCTAGTATTCTATTAAGCACTTTAATAGAACACTTGTCATCAAGTCATATTTTTTAAGTGTAGGGATGGAGTGCTTGCAACGTTTATTGATGAGGTCAATATGGGTATTGGCGATTATGTTGGCGGTAGAAAATGGATGCAGTGGGTGTTTGGAAAAAGAAAGAATTGCTCTCTTGCAACTCAAACATTCCATCAACTTCCCAAACCGCATCGATCAGTTGCCATCTTGGGAGGAAGACGATAACGTGGATTGTTGCCATTGGGAACGTGTTGAGTGTAATTCCACTACGCATCGAGTCATCAAACTTGAACTTGGTGGTATAACAGGATTCTTTCTATCAGATGGTTATTTGCATCTAAATGCCTCTATTCTTCTCCCTTTTGAATCACTCCGAAGCCTAAACTTGTCTCAAAACCAATTGCGTAGTTTCGTCGGGAATGAAGGTATGAGTTCTGACATATTTTACATGATGAAATGAAACCTAACCTCAAAATTCAATTTTTTTTTCGTTTTCCTTCAGTCAATTCCAAAAGTGATTTTACGTATATCTACACATCAATAATCGGTTGTGAAGTTTGTGATGAATTTCATAATAAAATTCTATGCAGCTCAAATTCACAGAATTTGAAGCTACATAATTAATCATGTGCTTGTGTTTGTCTAGTAGAGAAGTAAAACCAATTCGTTTTGTGTAGTATTTTTCATTCTGAAAACAACTATAATTAAACTTACTATTGCGAAAACAATTGTGCTAAAACTTATTTGTTTGTGATGGAGAATTTTGACTACGAATCTATTGTGCAATTTAGGTCAAAGCATCGAATTACCACCTCTCGATTGTTTTGACTATTATTCGAAGTTCGTTGACATCTCGAATATGGGATATATCTCCGAGAGGCATGTTGGTCTCTACTTGGTTCCAATGTCATTAATTACCTCTAAACAAGCATTATGTACTCTTAAAAGTGACATTAATATTCCTTGATTAAATAATTAGTACCACTATTGGTGGTATTTTAATCCTTCTGTGACATTCGTTATTAGTCACAAATGTAGGCACGTCGAGCATTGAGTTGTTCAAACATGAATTGTAAAACCAGAGTGGCTTCTAAAAGTATATATGTATGTGCGCACATGCATATACGTATAAATATGTGGGGAGAATTCAAGGGATAAAACAATTGACACAAATTTCAACACAATAATAATCGGAGTCATTCAATTATTTGCTTAAAACATGTCTGTAGGAGTTTCTGTAAAAGATTAAGTCATTCGGATATTGGTATTTAGTTTTTAACCTGTCAAATTTGGGGACAAATACAGATCAAGAGCCTTTACCAATATCCGAATGAGTTGATCTTTTATGAAAACGTACTCTAAAAAAACATATTTTAAACAAAGTGAACGGCTCAAAAAATTAAGTTTATTATTTTCAAAGTCTACTGCAAGACAGACTATTACTAAATATGACGCAACTATTCATCCATTGCCATTTGCGTTTAATTAATAAATCAATTAGTTAAATTTTCCATTTCTCTCGCAGGTATTGGAATTTTGCCAAATTTCAGTAACTTGGAGGAGCTTTCTTACTTGAAGTCTCTACGTCAGGCTGCAAACGACTTGAATGGTTCAAATTATGTGGAAGGTAAGTTTAAAATGTATAATTCGTTGTGAAATCAAACTATAAGTCACAACGCAGTATTTTTTCCCTGAAAAATGCTTTCGATATCGTTGCACCTATCCGATATGATGTTGTGGTAAGCTTGGGAGGAAGGAGACGATAACATGGATTGTTGCCATTGGGAAGGTGTTGAGTGTAATTCCACTACACGTCGAGTTATCAAATTTGAACTTGATTATATAAGAGAATACCGGCCAGAGCACGGTTGGTTATTGGCATTAAATGCTTCTATTCTTCCCTTTGAATCCCTCCAAAGCCTAGACTTGTCTGGAAACCAATTGGGTAGTTTCATCGGGAATGAGAGTATGGTTTCTGACCTCTTTTACATGATGAAATGAAACCTAACCGCTCTAGATAACTCGGTGTTCAGGTTGGTTTACATGAACCATGACTAAATCCTGAGTAACTAACCTCACCGTCCACTAATGGGGCCAATTTAAGACTCGTATGGATTGGTCACATTAATTAAGAGTTCATAGCACAATGTTTTCAACCAGATACCTAGGATGGACCAAACTCCCAAGTGCTAAACTTCAAGTTATTGTAGCTATTTTGGCGTACTGTAGTATGCTATTTGGAACTTTGTCTTGACAAATCTTAAGGTGCATGTAATTTCTATGTCCTACACAAAAGAATTAGCAGGCTCAACCCAATTCACCGAATCAATTAATGCAAACTAGTACTCCATCAGTCCCACTTTGTTGTGCTCTTATTTCCTTTTGGAATGTCCCAAAATGATGTTCTTGTTTTAAAACTGTCCAATTTTGGATCTTTATATTACCATTTTACCCCTCACTTCTCCTTCCCAAATTCAAATTTTGAACTTGATTTGAAAGGAAAGTGGATTTTTTGTTTTTGACACGATTCCAACTTTTTAAGAACCACGAGTAACGATTCGGTCCGCGAATTCCAGGAAACCAGACCTTATGCTGTCCTACAATGGCCATATTTACTAGCACTTATAATCTAACATATTTAGCTTATTTGCCTAAAAAAAGTTAATTAAGGGTATTTGTATGCAATTATAAATAATCACTTATTTGGCTTTATAGAACATGAGTGGTAAACAAAAGATTATCCGTCGTTTTACCTTAACCCCTCCCCAATATTCCCTCCAATTTTTTGACCACTAAATAACTAGCTGTTAAAGTTAAACTAAGTATGAAAAATTGAGCCCAAACCCATTAATAAACCCAAATTCACTTACTAAAAATTAGACACAACACAACTCATTTATAAGTTGGGTTAAAATGGGTTTCAACTCATCTAGCCCATTTATTAACTGGTCTCAATTGGACATCTATTGAGTCAACTTAAATGATCCAATGAGTCATCAACATAACCCACTAAACAAAACACCCCCCTCCCTCGAGTCTCATCCGTACCTCACTCGCAAAAAACCCTGTACACTCTAGATAATTTAACGGTCAACCCCTGCCAGCCCCCACTCTCTCCCTTCTGAAATAAACACTGAACCAAATTCGTTCTCTCTCTCCTGAGTTTTATTTATTTATTTATTTATTTTTTTGGGGGGGGGGGGGGTGGGGGGGTGTGTGGTTTAAGTTATCTGAGTTGCTTTCTATATTTTATATCCTCTCAACCACACCATACTCATAAAACAAACCCATTTCGAAAGCAGTGAAATCCCTTGTTCAAATGGTTTGATGGTGTGATGAAACCCTTTGCTAAGAACTTCACAAGATTTTCCGAAGATTGAGAGGTCGAAACCCAAAACAATCAATTAATGAAAGGAAAAGAAAAATTGGAAGCTCGTGAAGGACACACAAAACTTTATTTTTTGGCGAAATTCATGAAACTACTAGTAGTAAGGAGTGAGACTTCGTGATCTATCTCAATAACACTCTTCATAATTTGGAAATCGACAACATGAATTGATTTCTTTTTCGTTCGTTCCCTCACAACATAGGTTCCATTTTCGCAGGGGTTCTTAGGTGGGAAAAAAAAAACATTTAATTTGGTCATTTTTGTATATAGGGATAATATGTAATTTAAGTGGACATGGGCATTTTAGTCATTTAGATGTATAATGGTAATATAGTCATTTCAGTGAATATTACTCATGAAATTGGGTTAATGCCGTTCAGCAAAAAAAAAAAAAAAGTAATTGGGTTAATGGGCAGATTTGGTTTGGTTTTAGATAAATGGGTCGAGTTGGGTATGGATACTTAGGCTCGTTACTGAGAGCACCTCCGGTCCTTATCCTTTTCCTTCCCCAAATTTGGGTCCAAATTTGAGCAAAAACTCATTTTGGGTAGGAGCCTCTCCAATGGCAAAACACTATTTTGATCCAAATTTATTATTTTTAAAATATCCAATGACATTTATGTAAATAAAAGAGAGGAATGGAATGAGCAGCAACAGAATGAGCAGTTGGACTATAAGGAAGAAGTCGAACACGACGCCATAGAAGGAACCAAACCTTGAACCGTCAGTGACTTCATTTCTTCTTCCATGGACTCCCTCGCCTCATTTCTTCTTCCTTGGACTCCCTTGCCTGAAAACTCGTCCGCAGCGAATCCACCTTCCTCTCACCTCGCCCGCCGTTGGAGATCACCGGCTTCGAAGGGGCTGCGAAACACCTCGTGCTTGTGCGATTTGGGTGACTTGTTCATGGTGACTCCTCCTCGATTACGAACGGCACGTGGGCCCAGAAACGAGGGGTAAATCCAATACCAATCGGCGGCGGCGGCCGGAGTGCTGAAGGAGCCGAAGAGATCGCCGTACGAAGTGGGGAAGTAGCCGTTGGAAAAATGAGTCAAGCATTTGGTTGTCCCTGATTTGGGTAAGGAAATTGGTAAAATCCAAACTGGGGAAGGGTTTGGATTACGGATTGGAGAGAGATATATTTCTGTGGTTTTTGTCCCATTTTTAAATTTGGGTCTTAAAATGGGTCAAGGTTGGAGATGTTCTAATAGGTTCTAAATAGGTCAATGACCCATTAAAGACCCAATCCACTTACAACTTACTTAATTTGGCCTAAATCCGCCAATTTGCCACCCCTTAGTTAAACCAACAAATGACCTCCCATGTGGAGGCCAAAACAAGAAAAATAAATCGAATCTCAATTCAGAAATGAATTTCCCTATACCCATTTGTTCCTCTTGCAGGTATTGGAACTTTGTCAAATTTACGTTATTTGGAGGAGCTCGATCTTGGCGATAATTATCTGGATAATAGCATTCTACCGTCTTTGAATAAGCTTTCAAACCTGAATATTCTAAATTTGGCCAAAAACAAATTGAATGGGTCAATTTCTGCTAAAGGTAAGTTTAAATATATATATATATATATATATATATATATATATATATATATCAATTTTGTCGAACGGAAAACCATAAGTCTTGACATAATCACTTTTTTCTTTTTTCTCTTGAAAAATGCTTTAATTGTACAGAAATTATGCTCGTACCACAGCCGTCTGATATTTGTCCCCCATGCATCAAATGGCTCGAAACACATATGTATCTAGATATGTGTCCAAACATATTTGTCCGTAGTACTCCTAGCTCTTTTTTTCTTGATTCATAATTTTCTGCATGTTGTCCTTTTTCATGTGTTATGTGGAATTTGGTCAGCGAATTCCGAGAAACCAGACCTTATGCATGTTGTCCTACTATGATCTTGTTTGCTAGCACTTTATAATCTAACTTATTTAGTTTATTTGCTTAAAAAAGGTTAATGAAGGGTGTTTATTATCAATTATGAATAATCACTTACTTGGCTTAACTTTCTAGCATATTTGACCCCAAAAAACTAGCTAGAATATTTTAAACTTCAATTTGAAGTTTTTCTTGCTTATTTTAAGCTAGAACATGACTGGAAAAAAAATCCTAAAGTGAATAAGTTATTTTTATTTCCTCTCTAATATTCCCTATAGGATTATCCGTTGTTTACCTTATCCCCTTCCCAATATTCCCTCCAATTTTTTGACTACTAACAAATGAGCTGTTAAAGTTAAACCGATAAATGACCGCCCATGCGGAGGCCAAAACAAGAAAAAAAAAAGTTGAATCTCGATCAATTCTGAAATCAATTTCCCTATACCCATTTGATTCTCTTGCACGTATTGGAATATTGGCGGATTTAGGTAATTTGGAGGAGCTTGATCTTGGCTATAATTATCTTGATAATAGCATTCTACCATCTTTGAATAAACTTTCAAACCTGAAGTTTCTAAATTTGGCCACAAACGCATTGAATGGGTCAATTTCTGCTAAATGTATGCTTGAAATATATACATCAATTTTGTCAAACGGAAAACCATGAGTCAGAACACAATCTCTTTTTCTTTTTTTCCTTGAAAAATATGCTTTGCACAAAAATTCGAATGCAAATGTAACCGCAACCGTCCGATATTTGTCCCCCATGCATCAAATTGCTCAAAACACACATGTATATGGATATGCGTCCAACATATTTGTCCGTAGTACTGCTCTTTTTTTCTTGATTCATAATTTTTTGCATGTTGTCCCTTTTTCATATGTTTTGTGGTTTGTTTCTCATTTCTTTACCACAGAATTTGGTAGCTTGAACAACTTGAAGGAGCTGGACTTGAGCTCAAACCAGGTTATCAGTATCATAACGGTCAATGGTATGGAACTGAAATGTTAACAAGACTACTTTTCTCTATCAATCTTTGTGTTGATAGATATCCCGAATAGCAGTATGATCTTAATTAATGTTTGTGCAAGAAATAGAATATCTATGGCGAAACATTCTGTCAACCTCAGTAACACTATTTGGCCATTTTTGATAGACATCCCTAATAGCAGTGTGATCTTACTGTTTTGCGCAGGTCCACAAGAAGAATCAGGAATATTGAACAAGTTAGAGACCCTTTATCTGAGTTCTAACAACCTCGGTAACACTATTTGGTCATTTTTGGGAGAGCTTTCATCGATCAAGGCACTGGATTTGAGTGATAATTATGGATTGCACGGAGATGTTCACAGTAAGGGCCCCTCTTATATGAAATTTCCTTACAATATTATTAGCACCTTCATCTCCCTTTTTTCACAAATTTCTTCCATGCTAATTTTGTTCAGAATGGAAAATTGTTATTCTACTCCCCTCCTCCAAAAAGAACAAAAGAAAAAAGAAGCAGATGATTCTGTATGTACTTTTTCTGTTAAATATCAAGCTTATCTTTTATATGTGTTCCATGTGTTTTTAGGGCTGTGCGAGTTGAAGACTCTCCGGGAGCTTGACATTGCAGGAACTGGTTTTGGGGGCACCTTACCATGGTGCATTGTGAACTTAACATGCCTTCGGCTACTGGATATCAGTTCCAATCGGTTTACTGGAAATATTGCTCGGTCTCCACTTATCAATATGACATCCCTCGAGTACCTTGCAATTTCAGATAATGACTTTGAAATTCCAATCTCATTCAAGTCATTTTTTAACCACTCCAAACTTAAGTTCATTGAGAGCTTGAATAACAAGTTGTTGGCAGAGGAGAACTTTCTTACCACATCACCAGCTTTCCAACTACTCGTTCTTCGTTTGTCAAATTCTAAACATGGAACACTCATCAAATCATTTCCCCACTTTCTCTACCATCAACATGATCTTAGAATGGTTAAGCTCTCTCAAATCGGTGTCGGTGAGAATTTTCCAAATTGGTTGTTGGACAACAATGCAAGGATGGAAACACTTATTCTATCTCACAATTCATTGGGAGGCCCATTACTATTGCCTTCGCATCCTATGAAAAATCTTTTAGTATTAGATATCTCTAACAATCATCTGGAGGGATTGATTCCTTACAGAATAGCCATTTCTTTCCCAAGTTTAGACCTCTTGAACATGTCTATAAACAACTTTAAAGGCAATATTCCCTCTTCGTTCGGGGACATGACTGGTTTGTCTAAGCTAGACTTATCCAATAACATACTATCTGGTGAAATACCGGTGCATGTGGCCATAGGTTGCCGCAACTTGTTTTTCTTGAAACTATCAAATAACTCCTTGAAAGGCCCAATACTACCCCGTCAAAACAATCTGACTCGCTTGGGCGTGTTAATTTCTGACAACAATGGCTTCACAGAAATTCCTCCTAACTTGTCTAAGAGCCCTTTGTTTGTGTTAAATGTTAGTGGTAATCAATTGGTAGGAAAGATCCCAGGGTTGATTTGGAATATGTCGTTAGGGGTTTTAGCCATGGCTGGTAATCTTCTTGAAGGTCCTATTCCAATTGAATGTTGTCAACTCAAAGTCCTCAAATGGTTAGATCTTTCAGAAAATGATATCACTGGGGCAGTACCATCCTGCTTCAATTCATCAGATCTCACAGGTATTCGGTTGTCCAAGAATAGGCTACATGGACCTTTTCCAATGGCCTTTCAATATTACACCTATTTAAGGGTTCTTGATCTCTCTCATAACCAATTCAGAGGTAATATTCCAACTTGGATAGGCAATCTTTCCGAGCTTACGGTTCTTTTCTTGCAACATAATTACTTCCAAGGCAATATCCCAAAGGAATTGTGTCACATGTCTAGGTTAAACTTGATTGGTCTTTCTTACAATAATCTTTCGGGCAACATTCCCGCTTGTGTTAGTAAAATTACCTTCGATGGAATGGGACCTGATGTGGACATCCCATCAAGAATTTCCCGATTTCAATCCAAATCAGGGTTACCTGCTGGTCTGGGGATGGTGTTATCGAACCGGAGAGAAAGTCGAGATCAGAGTTCAGTTGGACTCAAAAACCTAGAAAGGATAGACTTTGAAGCAAAGGGAATGTCCTTATCCTACAAGGGAATCGTTCTATACCTTTTCTCAGGTATCAATCTCTCCCACAATAGATTGACCGGCCCGATTCCACCTGAAATCGGAAACCTTAGCCATATCAAAGCGTTGAACTTGTCCCACAATAACTTCACCGGTACAATTCCTGTGACATTTTCAAACTTGAAAAGCATTGAAAGCTTGGATCTGTCTTACAACCACCTCAATGGGAAAATCCCCTCTCAGCTTACAAAGCTATACTCCTTGGCTGTTTTCAACCTGTCCTACAATAATTTGAGCGGAAGGATGCCTCCAACAGTAAAGCAATTTGCTACTTTTGACTCGAGTAGCTATGTCGGTGTTTACACCATAATTTAGTATTTAGTCTATTATAATCGATTGGGTCAGAATGTTACACGTGTCAACGCATTTTAGACCAATTGATATAATGCAAATGCAATATGAAGCCTGTTAAGGAAAATGGACTGATCAAACGGTTGATATTCGACTGGACACGTGTCAGAATTTTGTATCACATGCGGATCGTGAGTAAGACAGTTAATGCAAGCAGGCAGTTGAAATAATTACAACGTTGGAAACATGTGAGATCATGGAGAAGTAACCGCCTCGTGCAGATAGTGGAGCAAGAATAGGGAGCATGGAGCCAATTAATTCAAATCGAAGGAGGGAAGTCCGTATGATTTGAATTTCAAGTCGACAACAGCCTATAAATACAAGAAAGGAAGATATTTAGAACCCCAATCAATCGCCCAAAGGCTTCTACTTTTATCTGTACTTTACATTTCTTGCTCTAGGAGTAGCTTGTAATTTAACCGTCTGTTCGATTGTGTTCTCATAGTCGATTTGACTTCTACACCGAGGAATAATAAAGTCCATTTTGTTGTTCTTCTTCCATCTCCATTCACTTCATTAAGTTTTCTTCCAAAGAAGTCCTGAAATACGGCAAGGAACCAAACTCCACCACCACAAACACCCACATTTCCAGCACACTCAGCAATCCTTAGTCGATTAGTCGACTATCAGTAAAATAGACAAACAATTTTGGCGCTAGAAGGAGGGCCCTTACTAATTTGGAAGTAATGGCACCAGCAACAAGGAAACAAGGCGACCGACCTGCAGAGCCTCAGAATGAAGGCTTGGAAACCCAAAACGACGTGGCGCATCCTGAACGAAGGGTGCCAGAAAATAGCCAAGGAAATGGCTTGAATGCACCAACAGATATACAGAGCCTTTCCAGGCAGTTGGCGCAGGTTTTGTCTAACCCAGAAGACGAAGCGGCACAGGAGTTGATTACCCTATTGAGAAGGGTAGTTACACCCCCATCTGTCATAGATGTTGATGCACATGGTGTGGTACATGAACAATTGCAAACTGGAGACTTACATAGACAGTCACCTCAACAGGTATATACAAATCCAGCATTTGATTCAAATGTGAATGTGCACAGTCGACCGTTTGTAGGAGCAACTGCTCTACGGTCCACAATCAAGCCAACTAGTTTTTACCAAAATATCCCATCTATATATGAAGTTGGTAACAGTAGTGGAAATGGTCAGAATCATGGTTTAAATTCTAGTCAAAATCCTCAGACTGGTTTCACAGGAGTCCATGTCATGAATAATGGTCAACACGTATACAGTACTGCACAAACTCTGCCAAATCATGGCAGTTATACATATCATACTACGCCAGTAGGACCGAATAATGGAAATGGTGGTCAGTACGTTCACAATGTGCCAAATATTGGCAATGGGAATGGTCAGAATGGCCCTCTTGCACAACCTCACGTACCAAATGTCCTTAGAGCCCCAGATCCCATGAATATTAATAGGGCACAAATATTAGAAGTCATCCAAGATGTGTACGGACCAGGGCTACGCAGGGTAGAAAAACCCATGTTTAGAAAGCCTTACCCACATTGGGTTGACAATGTTCCTTTACCAAGAGGGTATAAATTGCCTGAGCTTTCACTTTTTAGTGGTACAGAAAATCAGTCAACAATTGAACATGTAGGACGGTTTTGTCTACAGTTAGGGGAACTCGGCTCTGATGATGTTTTTAAATTGAAATTATTCCCACATTCATTAACTAAAACAGCATTCACATGGTTCATAAGCCTGCCTGCAAATTCTATCCATACGTGGCAAGATATGGAAGAACAATTTCATGCTCAATATTTCAGACATGAACCAGAGGTCTCAATTGCCGACTTGGCTAAGTTAAAGCAGAAGCCAAATGAAACGGCAGAACAGTTTTTAAACAGATTTAAGAGATTAAGAAATCAATGTCATTGTAATGTGCCAGAGACCGAGATAGTTCGAATAGCTCAAGATGGTCTCGAGTTTAACTTTAAGAAGCAGTTTAATGGATCTAATTTCAAAGATCTGTTCGAGCTCTCTATGAGGGCATCTCAGTTTGAAGCTATTCTACAAGAAGAAGAGCTTTTGAGGAACACATCTCTAGGAACATATTACCAAGATGTGGAAGGTGATATTGAGATTGATGTAGCACAAGTTGTTGGAAAGACCCCTATAATCTGTGACACTCTGGTTAAAACAGAAAAACCAATGAATATGCCTTCATCTCAGCCCAACAGGCGTGGGGGGCAAGCAAATTATAGACAATATTCGTTTGATTTGGCACAAGCTGACCAAATATTTGATGAATTGTTGAAACAAAAATTTATTACTTTGAGTCCTGGGCATATTATTCCTTCTGATAAAGATAAAAAAGGAAAAGAATATTGTAAATGGCACAATTCATTTAGGCATAATACTAACAACTGTGTTACATTCCGAAATTGTGTGCAGGACTTGATTCAGAAGGGATTGTTGCAGTATGCTAAAGGCGACAAGGATCCCATGGGAATAGAGTCCAATCCTTTTCCCAAGATTGAAGTGAACATGGTGACAGCCGGCCTAGCCAAAAGGTTGGGTTCCAATGTGAAGAAACAAAACCAAGGGGAGGAGGATCAAATGCAGACTGAAGAAGAGTCAGCAAAGTCTCATACCTCTAGATTCCCAAACGACTACCTCTGCATCAGGTGTGGGCATGAAGTCCAGTATGGAGAAGCAATTATAGCAGAAAAAGATCAGAGAAGTGCATTCTCCAAGTCCGGACTGAGGTTCAACACAATGGGAGGAAATGACCTTCAGATTTACGTGGGGGCCAAGCTGATTTATGAAGGCATAGATCCAGGGCTCTTTAACAGAATAGAGTCAGAGCATTGCTATGGGCCAGATGATGGACCATTTTTGTTCAGGGGACATCCAGTCGTGCCTGCAAGGCCTGGGGTGCCTTCTTCCCAAGATCTTGAAGCAGCGGGGTACCAATTTCCTAATCAGAGGAGATACCCTAGTCAAAGGGGTGTTGGTTACAGAAGAGATACTGGGCCACGAGGTAGAGGACCTTATGGACGTGGATGGCATCAACCTAGGATGGTAATGCCACCCAATAATGATCACGAGGAATGGAGTACGCTTAGCCATCCAAAGTTCCCAGCAGAGGGTTGGTACACTAAGGTGTCTAGTTCACAGAAAAGAAGGCTTCAAAGGAAGTTTGCGGCCAGGGCTTATGGTGACCCATGGGATCATGTGTTCGAACCAAGAGAGAGATTGGAACCATCAAAGGTTCCAAACATGGTATGGACCCGGGAGCAAGGAGAAAATAGTGGCCCAAAGCAGATAATTCAAAAGCATGGGGGGCAAGAGAGTAGTGCTACAGATCCTCCTCAGTCGATTGCCCAACTGAAGGGTAAAAAGGAATTGAAGCAAAGCTTAAAGAAGAAGATGGAGGAATTCCAGAAACTCATGGAAGCAGATGATGATGATCTCTTTGACGAAGGGTCAGAACAGGAAGACCTAATCAAAGATGCCTCACCGTCTCCACAGAGATCTGCAACATTTGGAGAAAGCCTGGCCGCAATCCAATTCGGGTCAGTACCTATAAACTACCAATGTAATATGATTTTAGTGCTGCCTAAACAGTTCAAGGCAAAACCAAATCAGCCAATGAATTTGGCAGGTGATGTTGAAGATAATACTCAATCGATTGTAAAAATAATGGATAAAGAGAAGCATCCTCAGTCACAGCCCATTAGTGTTGAGACGGATGAACGCGGAAACAGTGTTATAGTTCTTAGAACACCTGATGATGCCTCAATAAGGCATTTAAGACCACTGTATATTAAACTGCATATGAATGGCCAACCTATCTCAAAAGTGTTGGTCGACAATGGGGCAGTAGTCAATATTTTACCTTCTAGAATGCTGAAAGTTTTGAACAAAACCAATGATGATCTGATCCCAACAGAAGTTACAGTTGGCAATTTCGCTGGAGGATGTTCTCCTGCTAAAGGAGTTATATCTTTGCAACTGCAGATTGGAAGTAGGAAGATGAATGCAACGTTTTTTGTAATCGATTCTTCATCTAATTACAATGCCTTACTAGGCAGAGATTGGATCCATATAAATAGTTGTGTGCCATCTTCTTTGCATCAGGCCTTGATCTTTCTAAAGCAAGAGGAAGCAGCAGGAATGGAGGTCTTTTGGGCAGACCGGCATCCATTCAAAGCAGAGACTAACAACATAGAAGCAGATCTCTACAACGAGCATTTGTGGTCAACAAGAATAGAAGACTCAGAAGTCAAATCTAATCAAGTTGGAGTAACTGAGAGCCAATTCCTTAGATACATCAAGGAAGGGTTCCAGGAGCTGAGCAAGGATTTTATCAGGCCTAACATTATATCAAGGCCTGCTAGAATTGATCAACAAGTTTTTAATGTTTAGAAACCTACTGAACACAGGGTGTGAAGATTTGGCTACTGTGAAAGCCACTTTTAAAAGGTTATTTTCTTTTCTTGTTGACAGAAAATTGCAGGCAGATGAGCCTATTTCTTGTAACTGGGCTGAATGTGTTTTTGATGATAGCCCGTTAAACATGAAAGAGTTAGGATTAGCAGACTTGAAACCAGCACCAGCTAAGCTAGATGATGACGGGGCCCAAGTAAAGGATCCCACAGAAGAAGTCAACTTGGGAACTCCAGAAGATCCTAAGATCACATATGTAAATGCTGCTTTGCCTATTGAAATAAAGGAAAAGTTTAAGTACTTGTTGCGTAAGTTTAAAGATTGTTTTGCTTGGAGTTATGATGAAATGCCAGGTTTAGATAGGTCTTTAGTTGAGCACAAAATACCTATAAAAGAGAACTACGTACCTTTTAAACAGGCACCAAGGAGAATGAAGGATGATGTCTTACCTCAAGTCAAAAAAGAAATGGAACGTTTATTTGAGGCAAAGTTTATTCGACCGGTCAAATATGTTGAATGGGTCTCAAATGTTGTCCCAGTATTAAAGAAGAATGGGAAAGTTAGAGTATGCGTTGATTTTAGAGATCTTAATACCGCATCACCAAAGGATCAATATCCAATGCCTGTTGCTGATTTGCTAGTCGATGCAACAGTAGGGTACCAAATGCTGTCCTTCATGGATGGTAATGCTGGTTATAATCAAATATATATAGCTGAAGAAGATACGCATAAAACAACATTTAGATGTCCTGGATACATAGGGACGTTTGAATGGGTAGTTATGGCTTTCGGATTGAAAAACGCAGGTGCAACCTATCAAAGAGTTATGAATTTAATTTTCCATGATTTTTTGCATAAATTCTTGGAAGTTTATATAGACGATGTGGTTGTAAAATCGAATTCAGTTGACGAGCACTTACATCATCTTGAACAGACTCTGGAAAGGATGAGGCGTTACAATCTGAAAATGAATCCTTTGAAATGTGCATTTGGTGTCACCGCAGGAAACTTTTTAGGATTCTTGGTGCATCAAAAAGGGATTGAGATTGATAAAACTAAAGCTGATGCTATTTTGAAAGCACAGGCACCAACCAATAAAGAAGAACTTCAGCAGTTCTTGGGAAAGATTAATTTCCTTCGAAGATTTATTGCCAATCTATCTGGAAAGACAATGGCATTCTCCCCATTATTAAAATTGAAGTCAGAAAAAGATTTCAGATGGGAACAAGAGCATCAGAAAGCTTTTGATACTTTAAAGCAATCTTTGGTGACACCTCCTGTTCTGATGCCTCCAATAAATGGAAAACCATTGAAGTTGTACATATCAGCAACGCACCATTCGATTGCAAGTCTGTTAGCTCAGGATAATGAACAAGGCCGAGAGCAATCAATTTACTACCTAAGTAGAAGGTTAAATGATTGTGAAAGTAGGTATTCATGTGTGGAAAAGATTTGTTTGGCATTATATTTTTCAGCAATTAAATTAAGGCATTACCTTTTGCCAGCTAGAGTAATGATCATTTCCCAAACAGATATAATAAAATATATCCTGTCTAGACCCATTTTGAGAGGGAGACAGGGGAAATGGATTTTAGCGCTAGTAGAGTATGACTTTGAATATGTGCCTCAAAAGGCAGTAAAAGGACAAGCTTTGGCAGATTTCTTAGCTGAGCATCCAAATCTACCTTTGGAAGAGGATACTTTTGAGGTACATCTTTTGGAGCTTAAACCTTGGCAACTGTCTTTTGATGGTTCAAAAACAGATAATGGAGTTGGGGCAGGTGTTGTTCTGACATCTCCAAAGGGAGAAATGTTTCAATTTTCTTTTCAACTCGATGAAAGTAGAATACTAACAAATAATCAAGCAGAGTATGAGGCCTTGATCATAGGCTTGGAAATAGCAAAAGATTTGAATATACGATATTTGAAAGTTTCTGGGGACTCACAATTGGTCATCCGACAAATTACAGGACATTATAAGTGCAATCACCCCTTATTGAGCCTGCAACTAGAAAAGGTTCAGTGTCTTGTCCAAAACTTTGATGAAATATGCTTTCAGCACATCTTGAGACTTCAAAATAGCGAGGCCAATCAAATGGCTCAGACAGCCTCAGGAGTTAAGATTCCTGAAGGAGACACGGAGAAAATAATTAGAATCCAAAAACGATATCTACCTTTTTCATTGGAAAGGGAAAAAGATCGATTGGATGTGTTTGTAATCGATATTTCAGACGATTGGATGATTCCAATAAAGAATTACCTTCTAAATCCTAATGAAAAGGTGGAAAGGACTGTCAAGTGCAGGTCCATCAATTATGTTTTATTAGAGCAGGATTTGTATAGAAAAACGTCTGATGGTCTATTATTGTTGTGCGTTGACAAGGACCAATCAATGAGAATTATGGGAGAAGTCCATGAAGGGACTTGTGGTGCTCATCAAGCTGGTGATAAAATGAGGTGGTTAATTAAAAGACACGGATATTATTGGCCAAACATTCGAGCTGACTGTATTCAGTATGCTAAAGGTTGCCAGCAATGTCAGAAGCATGGACCAATCCAAAGGATACCTGCTCATCAGTTGCAGTCGATTGTTAAACCTTGGCCGTTCAGAGGTTGGGCAATCGATATGATAGGGGAAATTCACCCAGCATCTTCGTTACAGCACCAATTTGTTATAGTGGCGACTGATTATTTTACAAAATGGACGGAGGCAATACCTTTGAAAGGTGTTTCACAGAAACAAGTGATTGATTTTATTGAGGAATATCTTTTATGTAGATTTGGAATTCCTGAAACCATCACTATTGATCAGGCGTCTATATTCAATGGTAGAGAAGTTGTCCAGTATGCACAAAAATATGGAATACAGATTTTGAATTCAACTCCATATTACGCCCAAGCTAACGGGCAAGTCGAATCGACTAATAAAATTATAAAGAATACCTTGGCAAAGGTAATCGATGATAACCCAAGAGAGTGGCATGATCTGTTGCCCAGAGTTTTATGGGCATATAGAACATCACAAAGGGAGAGTACTAAGGTAACACCGTTCGAGTTAGTTTACGGGCACGCAGCGGTATTGCCAGTCGAAATTAACGTTCAATCTTTAAGGGTAGCACGTCATTACGACCCAGATTTACAGTACGAAGAAGCAATGTTTTTGGATATCGATGG
The DNA here is from genome assembly GCA_019656835.1 of Rhododendron ovatum. Taxonomy (NCBI): domain Eukaryota; kingdom Viridiplantae; phylum Streptophyta; class Magnoliopsida; order Ericales; family Ericaceae; genus Rhododendron; species Rhododendron ovatum. The sequence goes on from CM033792.1 coordinate 47,005,610, forward strand.
GCTAGAAGGGAAAAGATTACACGCCCTAAATCAGATTCAAGCCCAAAAGAAAAGAGTTGAAAGGGCTTATAACAAAAGAGTAAAACAAAAGTCTTTTGCAGTTGGAGACTTAGTGTGGAAAACAATCCTCCCAATCGATTCAAGAAAGAAGAAAGGGAAATTTGGAAAATGGTCTCCAAACTGGGAAGGTCCTTTCCGTATTGCCCAGATTTTACGAGGGGGTGCATATCATTTGACATCAATCGAAGGGGTTCTACACGAAAGAACCATTAATGGTAAATATTTGAAACACTATTTTCCGTCTATGTGGGAGAGCATGAGTTAAAACTAACTTTCTTTTCATTTCATAGTCAAGGGCTGCCCATGGGTAGGACAGCATTACAAAAGGCCAGTCAGACAAAAACAAAAGATCCCAAGAAGGATCTAACACAAAGAAATAAAAGATCCCAAGAAGGATCTGACAAAGAAAGAAAACAAAAGGGAACTCAAAGCGAGAACCCAAAGGAAAAAAACCCTACAAAGAAAAAGATCCCAAGTGAGATCTAAAAAGAAAAAAAAAACACACACCAGGACCCCCACAAAGAGAAGGCCTATTTTTTAGGCCATTCTCTCCACTGGCCAGATGTGCCAGCCATGGAGGACCTGATGTCAGCAGGGTCGACCGGAGAAGACTTGTAGTCGATGGTGTCCCAGTTGGCCACCACAAGTTTGAGAGCGAACTCCATCTTCTCCAGCCGAAGCGCCATGCCCTCCACTCGATCGTGGATGGCCTGGATCCTCCGCTTACACTCATTTTGATCCTCCATGAGGGCCCAGGAAAGCTCAGTGGCCAGTTGTTTTATGTGAGCAGGAGTGATTTGTGTGGAGAGGGGAGTAGAAGAAATATTGGAAGCCATAATGTAGAAACACAGGTGTTTGAACTTCTACTCAGTGGTGATATTTATAGACCCAGGAAAATCTAAAGACGTGGGTCGTAGACAGTTATCCCGAGGTGAATTAAGAGACGTGACAGCTAATGGGGTTAGTGGGCTCTCAATGGCCGTTTCCCAAGTAAGGCGGCTGAATTACTGCAGAACGGCATCATGTGTTGTACCTAAACCGTCAGTAATTACTGTGCGGATTCCCTAAAAGTGGAAGGGAAGCGTCATCATGATTATGACGTAGTTCTGCCATAATTATAGGCGCCCACAATCCGGATAAATAGGGATCAAGGGTTTTGATCCTGTGGCATCACGTGGTTAAAGTAAGGTGTTAGCCAATTATGTGAAGTTTTTACTCAGCGTGGGCATGTATGTGAATCTGGTACATGTGAGTAAAATTTGCATAAAAGTTAAAGAAATGGTTCCAAACAAAGAATTTGGAGTTTTCTAACAGGGAATGTGAGAAAGGCCATGGAAGGTCTAATTTTCATTCTAATTGCCATTCTCATTTCTGGCATACCACCTGTTGATAAAAACAATCAACAAACAAAAATACTTATAGTTTGTACTAACAGGATTAGTCAGTTGGCTATAAAACTGAAGTCAACCAAAATCATTCATGAAAGAAGGCAGACTTAAAAGCCTCCCACTTAACGACAAGTTCATCACATTTAACTCTGTTTCTCTGCAAATCTTCACGAGCAGCAGAGACATGAACTGAGACTCCTTTGCCTTCCTCTGCTAGGTGTTTGAAATCTTTATCGAGTTGGTTCGCTGTTACCAGAAGGTTTTTCTTTTCAGCCTGCAGTTGACCCAATCGATATACCAACTCCTTCTCTTCTTGATCAATTGCCAAAAGCCTCGACTTCAAAGTCGAAGCGTCAGCATGCATAGTCGATAGCTTCACTGTCAAGTTGGAAAGGTTACCAATTAAATCCTGCTTCTGACTTATTTCTTGTTGGTAATATCGGAAGAGACTAATGTTGTCATTCAGAGATGATGCATAGTTTTCCAAGATAATTTGCTCTCTAAGGGGGAAAACATGCTTTTGAGATAAGGATTCAACGCAAGCACTGAACTCCGTAGACTTCACTGTCATCAATTCCTCAAAAGGAAGCTTTAGGAAGTCAAAGAAGACTTGAATTTCTTTCTGAGTCTCCGCACTGAGTTGAAGAAAGAAGAAAGAACTGCTAGATTCTGAAACCTCAGTGAGGGAACGAAAGATTTGAGAAGTCGATTCTATCTCTTCCATTAAATGGTCCAAAGAATCACTTGAAGACTTGACATGAGCAGAATCCTCAACACCCACAGGATTTGTTGCAGTCTTGTTCACTGAACGAGGAGATGTAGTTAAGGGCAAGAGCCCTCGAAATGTTTGCAGGGGTCACACTTGCTGGAAATAGGACTTGGTTCCCAGAGGGATTACCAGAAGGGCTAGAGGCAACATCCTCTGCACCTTGCCCACCTTCTTGAGTAGGACCAATTTGGACAACAGGGGCAATCTGAGCTGGATCCTCTGTGGGTCCCTTCTTTTCCATTGTCTTTTCATTCACCGATGGGGAAGCCTCTAGAGAAGGCACATCCGCCATCTGAGGAGAAGCTGTTTCCTCCCTGCCATCACTTTGTTGATTCAGGTCGATCTTCTGAATTATTGGAGCAGCAATGACGTCCTTCATTGGCACGGCTCTGGCCGAGTCTGATGCAGGTTGATTTGTTGTGATATCAAATTGTTGAGTGGCTGATACACCAAGTTCAACACCATCTGGCCTCAGAGCCGAACCCTCACCAACCTGCACAAAAGGACTGTCATCCTGCAGTAAAGGGTTTTCTTGATACAGCAATTGCTCTTGAAATCCTGGCAACCAATCAGCTTGATCCAAAGGATCTGATACTGCGGTGGACTCGTATTGATCGATTGCCAATTCAGTATCGACTGTCTCTCCTACTGAGAAGGAGGATTTTTGAATTTGTGAAGATTTTGAGGAATTTTCTTCTTCCTCTTCGAAAGCATCTACAATTCTGGTCTCTTTACCCTTCTGTAAATGACAACAAATGGGAAATGAGAATAGAAAGACTCGTGAAAGAATGAACGAAATCAATAAGGGTAACAAAAGATAAGAGTGTACCCTCAAAGCCAACCCTTTGTCACTTGAACTTTGCTTTTTGGTAAGCTTTCTTGTTGGTTGCTTTGTGGGAGTAGATGCTTCACTGACCTGTTTGTTAGGTCTACCAGTGGAAGGACTTCTGGAAACCTTTTGGCTCGCACCTGATGTGATCTTGAGAGTTCGTGTCCGTGGCCTGGTCTCAGAGTCCTTAATCGATTCAGCCTTCCTTTTCCTGGTATTCCCACTGGGTACAGAGGATATGGGAACTGCTCCTGCATGAGGCACAATTGCCTTGGAGGGTTCATCAGGCAATCGAGCTGTTATCTCTGTTAAAGAAACAATATCATAAAGATTAGCAAAGTATGACTAATTGAATAAAAATCAATGAATAAGTTGTGCTCACCAGCCTTATCTTGAAGGAATTTGTATTCAGGATCAAGCCTGTATAGGCAGTCTGAAAGTGAAGCACTGAAATAGAGGGCCCTCATAGTCGACCACCATTCATCAAAGGCAGGCAGGGTCGCTTTACTGATCTTGAAGTCAATAAACTGAAAGGCTTTGACACGTTGCTGAAAGTTGCTAACCATCAGAGATATCAACTGTGAGTCTTTGGCCTTAATGGTTGGCCTACTGGAGGCCATCTCAACGATGTTTGGGTGAACAAAAGGCATTGGAATGCCTTGTGCGAGGCCAAACTGTCTAGCATATTGACACGGAGAGTAATTCTCGAAACCACAATTCCCAAAAGGAGTGTTATTCAGGGCAAAGCCAACTGGGATAAGTCTTGGGAGAAGAATGCTGGCCCAAAATAATCGTTTGGACTGAGTCATTTTCTCTACAAGTTGGGGAGAAGCTGGTGGAATGTCCTCAAAGCATGGCTTCAGTCTTTCTGATGCAAATTCGAATTTGTCGAATGGACAGAACACAGGCCAATTCTTTTGGTTATTTTCATAAAAAAAGGTGAAATACCTTTGAAAAGAGGATTCCTCTGTTTGAGTTTGGAAGCCTAAAAGATATTCAGCATAACTACGGCATGTTTGCAATGCCTCATCTGACCGAAGGGGGTTCTCCAGTTTAGGTTTGATTTGAGGAAAGTATGCATATAGCCAAGCTTGGAAGATCCAGAAAGGACCACCACAAGAGTCCGCTATCTTTTTATCAACAAAAGTAAAAAGGCCTTTATACAAGGATCCTAAAACAAAGGGGGCAAGGGCCAACCTCTTGACTTGGGCCATACAAACAGCTAGGTTAAGGTATTCCTTGGTAACCCTAAGCCCAGGGACTGCCATAAGGAATCGACAAATCCAGAAAAGGTAAAATGCAACCTTCTCATGAAAGCAGGGAGCTGAAGCTTTGGCTTTGAAGTGAGTCTTAAGCCATTTCGAATAGCTAACCCCAGATGATGGAACAACAAATGGAGGATCATATGGATCAGGAGAAAGCAGAGCATTTACCTCACGGCCTAACGAAGGAAGGCCAGTTAAATGAGAGATATCCAAGACTGTCGGAGATAGCAAGCCACAATGTAGAATTAGGGTATTGGATGATTTGGACCAGAAACACGCTGCAGCAGCCAAGAGTTCAGGATTCATGTCCAAGGGGTATTGTGAGAGCTCAATTGTCTCACGAATTCCCATTGTTTTCCAATCCTCAAAAAGGAATTTCATCATGCGCCTTACCCAATCTACCCATCCCATTTCAACGGTGTAAGGCCAAGAACGAAGGCAGGTGTTCTTACCCCAGCCTGACCATTCCAGCGACGGAAGCTGAAGGAGAAGTGGATCACGTTCCCCCACTGGGTAGACTTCTGGAAAACCATCCGGGAGAACTGATGAAAAAATTGGGCCCAATATACAGTGAGAACTGACATTATCGTCAGGAATCAGAACTTGAGTTTTCTGGTTTTGGCCAATCCCATTTCGGTACGATTCAGGGAATCGGAAGGAATCCTCCGTCACTGACTCGGTGGCCGGATCTTCAACTGGGTCGCTGACGATCTGTAGTTTGGATTTCGGTGCCATTTGGGTTCGGAAGTTATTCTAGGGTTCGAGAGCTGTTTCAAAGTTCTGTAAGAAGAAGCACGATTCGTGCCCTAGATTTGAAATACTCTGCCTTATATAGGTGGTGATTTTCTAAGAGAAATATTTACCAAAGTTAATATTTAACTCAGGTAAATAGGGGGGCATTGTTTACACCATAATTTAGTATTTAGTCTATTATAATCGATTGGGTCAGAATGTTACACGTGTCAACGCATTTTAGACCAATTGATATAATGCAAATGCAATATGAAGCCTGTTAAGGAAAATGGACTGATCAAACGGTTGATATTCGACTGGACACGTGTCAGAATTTTGTATCACATGCGGATCGTGAGTAAGACAGTTAATGCAAGCAGGCAGTTGAAATAATTACAACGTTGGAAACATGTGAGATCATGGAGAAGTAACCGCCTCGTGCAGATAGTGGAGCAAGAATAGGGAGCATGGAGCCAATTAATTCAAATCGAAGGAGGGAAGTCCGTATGATTTGAATTTCAAGTCGACAACAGCCTATAAATACAAGAAAGGAAGATATTTAGAACCCCCAATCAATCGCCCAAAGGCTTCTACTTTTATCTGTACTTTACATTTCTTGCTCTAGGAGTAGCTTGTAATTTAACCGTCTGTTCGATTGTGTTCTCATAGTCGATTTGACTTCTACACCGAGGAATAATAAAGTCCATTTTGTTGTTCTTCTTCCATCTCCATTCACTTCATTAAGTTTTCTTCCAAAGAAGTCCTGAAATACGGCAAGGAACCAAACTCCACCACCACAAACACCCACATTTCCAGCACACTCAGCAATCCTTAGTCGATTAGTCGACTATCAGTAAAATAGACAAACAGTCGGAAATCCACTTCTTTGCGGAGAACCATTGCCAAGGAAGTGCAATGCAACTGATCAACCTCCATTGATGCCAAGAGCCTCTGTCAATGATACCGAAGAAGATTCTGGTTTCATGGACATGGATGTGTTCTACATGAGCTTTGCAGGGTCTTACGTAACTGTGGTCTTGGCGATTATGGTGATTTTGTTGATAAATCCTTACTGGCGAAGGGCATGGTTTCATCTTGTCGAGGTTTTCATCATCTCCTGCTATTATTTTGTTGTGGACAATCTCGTTGGGCGCAGGCGTGATTTTCTTTGGAAATAAGCAGCCATGTCCTGCTATTATTTTGTTGTGGACAATCTCATCGGGCGCAGGCGTGATTTTCTTTGTTGTGTACAATCCTTACTGTGGTCTTTGTGATGTATTCGACTTCGCGTTGTTCACGAGTTTTCAATTTGACGGGTTGTTCAGGGAGCAAAAGTCTGATTTTATTTTTTTCGAAATCCTACGAAAATCACACATAACTTGTACTCTTTATTGGGAATTTTTTCTTTCTGAATGTCTCCTTGCAATGTGAATGAACACCACCTGGTTTTGACAAAAGGCCTACATTTGATGTAAAAAGTTAAAAAATAAAAAGAACGGGAGGAACAAACTTGGATAATGGATGTCAAAGCTTTCTTACTTGAATGAACACCACCTGTTTGACAAAATTGTTCTTTTTGTGGCTATTTTGAAGAGTTTTAGCAACAATGGATAGAGAAATATTTATTGTGAATTAATCAGAGCACAGGCGACATTCCCTTCCTTGTGAGTGTGTGGCCTAGCATTTTATCTTGTCTTCTTCTTTGTTTGGATTCTTTAAGTAGTCTCCCAATTGTTTGGGGTTGCCCTTTACTTATGAATGCAATTTGTTTGTCGTAAAATGCCTGTTGTCATATATATGAATCATTTTTTGTGCCATTTAGATACGGAAATCACAAGTTAAACCATTCGTTTGTGACATTTGTGCATTTTTTGTAGCCTCAATTTCGTTTTTTCTCATCACGCCTTACTAGGGACACTTGAAGTCCTTGAATACCGAAGCCTTTGACGCGTGCCTTTAAGCTAAATTACATTTCTACGCAAAGAAGTTGGTGAGAGAAAATACCCTGGGTAACTTAATTGTTTGGTTTCTCACTTTCTCCCCTCCTTTTTGTACTCGGGAAAAATAATAGTCACCCAAGCCTTGCTTCCACCACACATTGGCGAAGGAGAAGGGTCAGGCCCTGTGTTGTAGGAGCACTACAACATGTAGTGCACCCAGAGTCGGCTCTAGGCGGAAACCCAGAAAAACGTAGCTTCAGGCCCCTAAAAAAAATGTTAAAAATCAGGGCCCCTGCAACATTTATTAGGGTTTTTTTTTCTTTGCTTTCTTTTTTTTTGTTAAACCTGCCTCTCTACGTAAAAATAGGCCTTACCCAAGCTTTAGGAAAGCCAAACAAATGCAATGGCAACATTGAGATTTCCAATAACTTGATGCCTTTTTTTGAACCACGATTGAAAGAGATGATGTGCCGTGTCGTTTACTCTAGCTTCGCTAGATACTCCTAATTAGGAGAGACAGTGGAACTAGGACACAATTGAAATCAATTACCACTTTGACGAAGATGAAGACGTAAACGCTGACCTAGACGCACCATTTCACACTTGACTGATTGACAAGCACTATCTAATTTTTTTTTCCTTTCCTTCTGAACAGTATTGATCCTGGAATTGTTGCACCGCCACAAGATGCCCTAGCTCCCTTCTCAACCACACGTTGGGGTGGGATACACTATCAAGTGTGCGGATCCCATCACAATGTGCGTTGGAGAAGGGACATGGGACATCACGTGGCTATGCCTCAAAGGCATTGAATAATTACCCATGGTCGTATGGTAAGGTGTATCCATGTATTCTTTTTATAATTCAGGTGTGCAGCTTGCGCACACCTCGATTGTCTAATTCTAGGGATCCAATCAAAGCCGGAACAAAGTTCTGAATGGACTTGTCCCAAATGAATTGATAGCACCTCAGAATTATCGAACCTCAGAAGCAATCAAAAGTCTCGACACTAAGGCCAACCATTTGGGGTTAAGCTTTGTCACTATTTTAACAAAGATCAAAGGGCCCTGCGATTGCTTATGTATAAGCATTTCAATTTTTAACACTTTTGCCAAGTCACCGTGTTCTCTATCCGTTGTGTAACATTTATTGATGAGATTATTATGGATAGTGGTGGTGGTGGTGGTTATGTTGGCCGTAGAAAATGGATGCAATGGGTGTTGGGAAAAAGAAAGAATTGCTCTGTTTCAGGCCAAAGATTCCATCAACTTCCCAAACGGAAACTCATTGCCATCTTGGGACTTTTTTCTTAACTATTTTTAAAAGTACATGTATTTTCTATGTCTTGCACACAAGAATTAGCAGGCTTAATCCGAGAACCTATCCTTTACAGAGCGTGAGAAATGAAACATTATGCATTGGCACTCACCCATTTTTTTTCTTTGCTTTGGGATCTCGATAAATATCAAAAAATTGTGTTGATTGGGATATGTATAATGTGCTTTATTTGCAGGTCTTGGAATATTGTCAAATTTGAGTAATTTGGATAACATTGATCTTAGATACAATGGACTTGATAATAGCATTCTACCGTCTTTGAATAAACTTTCGAACCTGAAGATTCTAAATTTGGCGGGAAATGCATTGAATGGGTCAATTTTTATAAAAGGTAAGCTTTAATTTTACTCCAATGCGTTGTCAAACTCAAAACCATAAATCAGATCTTTAATTTATCCGAACATCTTCGTCCATAGCACTAATTTTTGTTTTCTTGATTCTTCATTTAATGTTGTCTTGTTTCGTGGGTTTTTTTTTTGTTTTGTTTTCACACAGAATTTGATGGTTTGAGTAACTGGAAGGAGCAGGACCTGAGCAAAAACGCAATTGCAAATATCCGAGCTCTCAACAGTATGTTATATCAGTTGTTCTCTTCTTCCTTTGGTATGCTGACAGTTTGGTTTGATTTACAGTACCAATAGCTAAGCCTAAGCAAGAAAATGAAGAAGGTTAAATTAAAAAGCTCCTCATTGCTTGGTTTGAGTTTACATAATTTGGTCATGTAATCTGGTGTTTTTTTTCCGTCGTGTAATCTGTTGAGGAATGAAGTTCTTACTTCCGAAAGATTCGACAAGAGGCCGACAGTGGCCGACTTTGAGTCTATGAGTATACATACTCTTCCTTTGAAGTGCTCAAACGTTCTATATGTCAATGTGGCCTAAATCTACCATTTTGCACAGGTTCGCAAGAAGAATCGTGAAATTATGCGGAAGCATTCAAACTACTCATGCATAGAGGGGGTGAATAGGAGTTTTGATAAAAAATTACCAACTTGAAAGTAAATTCACTGATAAAAATTCATATAGATGAACGGGTTGATTATTGATTAATCCAAATCTAAACTCAGGTAGTGCAGTAAAATAAAATTGATACGAGAGACGCACGATTTACGTGGAAAAACTTAGGTTCCTAAATAACCCTAAGCCAAAACCACGGCCGAACACAACTGATTTATTTTATTAATCAAAAAGAGTACAGATTGCGAAATAGTAAAAACCTTACCCAAGCCTTTACCTATTTTCGCCAATCTCCAATGCCCCCGAGCTTCTTCAAGATCCAATAGGTGCACCACGGACTTCACGCTCGATCCCCAGATTCAATCGGTTTCGAATCAATATTCAAAAGATTTGGCCATAGCAGCAAACGGCACCAAGAAATCACAAGATGAAATGATGTACGATATGTAACATGTAACGTGATCTCGGCAAACCCCAAAACCATTCAAAGAAAAACAAGATATGCAAGTACATAACAAAAATAAGGGTTGCTGCGAAAAGAAATAAACACTTCTCGGCCGAAAAGGAACGTGAGCTACCAAACTTTTAATCTCCGTTTTCCCCCAAAAAAAACAAAACCCGTGCAGCCCTTCTTCCCTTTTTATTATAAAAGCTCTCGCCTCCACCGAAAACAGAAAATCAGTCGTGCAACCCTTTCTTTCTTCGTTATATAAGCAAATAATAAAACTCCTCTCTAGCTGGGGTGACAAATCCCTATATATGGTGTCAACCCCTTTTATACTTCAATTTTTCCTTCAAACCAAAGTCTTCTAATGACACATAAATGGAAAGCAAATTTTCGGCCTTTTTCGAAGAAAATTGATTTTGGATACATATATATGGAAAACAAATTTTCGGAGAGATTTACCAGGAAGGGAAACGTGCAGAAATAAAATTTCGAATCTCGAAAATATTATGCATGATTTGTTGTGAAATGCTTTTACCTCTTACGCAATTGCAGCGGTCAACTTGGTGCAGATAATGGGAGGAGTATCGAGCGAGCAACTACTCCATAAGAACCTATCCATTACAACAAACGGAGTCAATATAACAAAGACATCAAAGGAGGTTTTGGACAACCCGGAAAGTGCCAAAATATCTAACAAATCGGAAATATTGAATAAGTTAGATGTCCTTTATCTGAGTTCTAATTTCTTGGATGACACTATTTGGTCATTTTTTAGAGAGCTTTCATCAATCAAGACACTGGATTTGAGTGGCAAGCATGGCTTGCATGGAGCTGTTCCTTGTAAGGGTACCTCTTATATGAAACTTCGGTATAGCATTATTTGCACCTTCCTCTATCTCTCAAAGTATTTACAGATTTCTTCCATGGTTTAGTTTTTGAATTAATGCAGACTTGACAAACCTGAGCAGCATTGAAAATCTGTTCATGAATAATGTCATACTCGACAAACATTAGAGTCATGACTTCCATTCAAGTGTAGTCCTTAAGATATTGTGAACTCACTTGTGTTCTTCCGATCAAAGGTAGATCGCAGAACTGTTATTCTACTCCCCCTAACTGAAATAGAAGGATAAAAAAGGAGCTTTTTTTTTTTTTTGTCAACTATATATATATCAAGCTAAGATTTTCAGTGTGTTCCATGTGTTTTAAGGGCTTTGCGAGTTGAAGACTCTCTGAGAGCTTGGAATCACTGGAACTGGTTTTGGGGCACCTTACCATGGTGCCTGCTAAACATGACATCCCTTCGACTACAAGATATCGCTTCCAATCAGTTTATTGGAAATATCGCTCGATCTCCTCTGATCAATCTAACATCCCTTGAATACCTAGCTCTTTCAAATAATGACATTGAAATTCCAATCTCATTCAATTCATTTTTTAACCACTCCAAACTTAAGTTCATTGAGAGTCTGAAAGAGTTGTTGGAACAGGAGGACTTTTTCTCCACATCCCCAAGATTCCAACTCATAGGACTCCATTTGTCCAATTCCGAACATGGCAAAATCACCATATCATTTCCTCGCTTTCTCTACCATCAACATGACCTTATACTGGTTGAGCTCTCTACAACTGATTTTACAGGAAAGTTTCCATATTGGTTGTTGAAAAACAACACGAGAATGGAATCACTTCTTCTGTCGTTCAATTCATTTGGTGGACCATTGTTGCTGCCTTCGCATGATATGAGAAATCTTCTAGAACTGGATATCTCTAACAATAATCTAGAGGGATTCATTCCTTACGAAACAACCAGTTCTTTCCCAAGTTTAGAATTCTTGAATATATCTACAAACAACTTTGAAGGCAACATTCCTTCTTCATTTAGATACATGACTGCTCTGAGTATGCTAGACCTATCCAATAACAGGCTATCTGGTGAAATACCCGTGCATTTGGCCAAAGGTTGCCGCCTCTTGAATTTCTTGAGACTATCAAACAACTTCTTGAAAGGCCCAGTACTACGTACCCCATCAAAACAATCTCAAGCAATTGGAATACTTATATTCCGACAACAATGGCTTCACAGAAATTCTGCCTAACTTGTCTCAAAGCCCGTTGATAGTATTGATAGTATTGAATGTTAGTGCTAATCAACTAGTCGGAAAGATTCCAGCGTTCATTGGGAATATGCTGTCAATGGTGTTGTACATGGCCGATAATCATCTTGAAGGTCCTATTCCGATTAAATTTTGTCAACTCATAGATCTCCGATTGTTAGATCTTTCAGAAAATAATATCACCGGGGCTGTACCATCTTGCTTCAATTCATCGCCTATCAAAAGTATTCGGTTGTCCAAAAATCGGCTACATGGACCTTTTCCAATGGCATTTCGATCAGTACCTCCCTTTACTAGAGCTTGATCTCTCTTATAATTAGTTCAGTGGTACTATTCCAACTTGGATAGGCAGCCTTTCCGAGCTTACGGTTATTCTCTTGCAAAATAATCATTTCGAAGGCAATATCCCAAAGAAATTATGCCACCTTTCCAGCTTAACCTTGATTGATCTTTCTTCCAATAATCTCTCTTGCAGAATTCCCCATTGCATTAGTAAACTTGACTTCAAGGGAATACCGACACCGGTGGTATATGATACCAACAACCTTTATTTCTCGCAACCCACATGCACAATATCGTTACATGATCTGAGGATGGTGTTAAAGAGTAAACAAAGTCAGTATCTGAATTTCGTAAGTCCTGCAGGCTGCAGTAGAAGAGGTAGAGTTCCAAACAAAGGGAATGTCATTATCCTACAAGGGAACTGTTCTATACCTTTTCTCAGGAATCAATCTCTCCCACAACAGATTGACTGGCCCAATAACTCCTGAAATCGGAAACCTTAGCCGAATCAAAGTGTTGAACTTCTTCCACAATTACTTGATAGGAACAATCCCTGTAGCATTTTCAAACTTGAAAAGCATATAGAAAGCTTGGATCTTTCCTACAAACATATGAATGGGAAAATCCCCTCTCAGCTTACAGAGCTATATTTCTTGGCTGTTTTCAATCTATCCCACAATAACTTAAGTGCAAGGACACCTCAGAGAGTGGCTCAATTCGTAACTTTTGAATGGAATAGCTACATTGGAAATCCACTTCTTTGTGGAGAACCACTGCCAAGGAAGTGCAATGTGGCTTATTCACCTCCATCGATGCCAAGAGCCTCTATTAATGATACTGAAGAGGATTCTGGTTTCATGGACATGGATGTGTTTTATATGAGCTTTGCAGGGACATACGTAACTGTAGTCTTGGCAATTCTGGCATTTTTATTCATAAATCCTTATTGGCGAAGGGCATGGTTTCATCTTGTTGAGGTTTTCGTCACATCCTCCTTCTATTTTGTTGTGGACAATCTCGTGCGCCCCGTGCGTGGATTTCTCCTGATATAAGCAGCGTGCATCTCACTATGTGATGTGGTTACCCTGAAAAGTTTCTTCTGGATTGTTGTTATGCACAGAATAATTTTTTTTGTAATGGTGCAGTTCTATATCTTGGACCAAAGGCCTTGTAATATGTTCTAGTTTTGTGATATATTTGATGTACAACAATGCTTAGCCTCCGAAAACCTCGCCTTCATATATAAGGTTGGAAAACCCCGAGCGTAGGGCTAGATCGTCGGTAGCATAATAAACCGGTAAGACCGGGATCGTACCACAGGGAATTCGCAAGATAGCTTAATCAGATTGGAGGTTAAAATGGTAGAATGCAGCGTTCAAGACGGCCAACTTAGTGACGCTTTGAAACGGTGAAAATTGCCAAGGCAAAAGACTAGGAAAATGCTTAATTAACTTAAAAGAGGCAAGTCTAGGGATCGTCTAACCCTTGACTTAAGCCGTTACCGGTTCTCGATTATAACTCAGACGAGAGTCACGACCGCGTGCTCACGCCCGGAAGATTTAACTTTAAAAGACTACGTTTATAGAAAGAAGTGATTAATCGGAATTAAATCAACCTATTTTTGCTAATGTATCTAACACGTAGGAGGCCACGAGCCCTCAATATGTCGCTTGCCAAGACCGCTTGACTACACAACATACCAAGGAGTTAACACCCCTCGCTTAGACCAAAATGGCTAGGTTAATGAAATTTCGAAAATCATGATTTTAAGCTTGAGGACTTGAGAACCACGTAACCACCTAAGTACTCGGGAAAGATTACCCCGAGACTTGGCCTATCGACTACTCACACATAGCTAAAGCATAAAAGAAAGCATGAAAACGAGACATGATTTTTAACCGATAAAAACGTAAACATACTTGATATTATAAAGGATCCAAGTCGTACGAACAACTTTAATTAACGAGAAATTAACAAACGAGAACAAACTTACTTGAGTTCTATGGAAATTACTCTTAAAAAGCTTAAAAGAACATTAATGGAGGAAAAACTAAGGTTAATGATGAGCTAGCCCCCAAAAGAGGAAGAGAGGTGATCCTATTTATACACAAAAGACTTTCTCTCTCCTCAAAAGTCAGAAAAAAATCCAAAAAGTAACCCATAAAAAGAAAGTTTCCATAAGTGAAAAGTCTGGAAAAGCAAGAAAAAAATATCTGCTCGGACAAAATGTTATCGATAACACTAATAGTGTTATCGATAAAAACACTCTGATAGGCACCCGGGAAAAGATATCGATAACAATGTTCAACAGTTATCGCTCTCCTTGCCTCTGGACAAATTCTGGACCAAGATGATGCAAAGGTATCGATTACTTTCTCAATGTAATCGATAACATCAGGGTCAAGAATGCTTGATGGAACAGGAATGGGGCAATGTTATCGATAACTTAATTATTGTTATCGATAACATTCTGCAGAAATGCAGATCTAGCTTGTTGAACTGGTTGAGCTTCCTCACACCTCCCGAGCTTCATCCAAGACTTTGTCTCAAGGCTTACGATTTGGCGGCACCACTTCTATGGCCTCGAGTGGTTGGACACTAGTGTACATCCCGGAATATCCCTTGGCACGCAAAACCGCCTAAGTCGCTCATTTTACCTGGAAAGCTCAGCAAAACACCTTACGTGCAAAATTTGACTTTAGCGATCAAATAAACATAGAAACGTTGCAAATCGAAGGATTTGAGCACCCAAGATCATGCAATCTTGTGTGCCTATCAAACAATATGCTGCAATAAGTTATGTCCACAATGTGGGTTTCTCTTTGGTTGGCATCTTGTCAATCAAGGATCTGGGTCTCGGATGGACACTTGTTGTTTTATCCTTGCTCCTTAATAGCATTTCCAATAGACTCTCTAAAATTGTACGTTAAAATGTGCATTAGGATAAAAAGAGGTCCCACGTTTATGTGTTGAGGCATTGCTAACTTGTTATATATGTAAACGAGTACTCCAATGGATAAATAGTTAAATAGTGTGTCATCTTTTTTCAAGATATTCAAAAATTCGGTATAATAAATGTCAAAAATAACACTTTCTCAATAGGTTCAATTTGAATTTAAGGGCATGTATGCGATAGGATTGTGGTTGATTATATCTCTAACATTAGTGTGCATAGGTCCCTAACTATTGCTTCAAAGAGTCGTAACACTACCACCAAGGGTGGTGGCCTAGTGGTTCACGATGTACAAGTGATTTGGGGTGTCAAGAGGTTCAATGTTTGAGTTATGTATCGACGTCTTCTCGAACTTTGTCCTTCTACAGAGCTCGGTTGGTGGTACTATGTTCCACGAGGCTTTGGTTGGGCGGTTGAAGCTATGGCCCTTAGGTTCTCGTCGGGGTGCGCCATGGGTCTGGAGTCCCTAATGATCAAGCTTTATGGAGGGTTGCTACGCCTAGTTGCCCCTCCTCTGCCCTTTTTTCCTAGAAAAAAAGTGAGTCGGGGTCTTGGAAATATGAATGCAAAAAACTAAAGAAATCAAAAGTCCAAACGAACAAGAACAACAGGTTTATCAGTCATTATCTAGCATGCTATTGTTTTTTGATCGGAGTTATTTCATGGATCAAGTAAAAGTACAAATACAAGAAAGACACGCCCACAGATTCAAAATTATTTTACAAGAGTGAAAACTAAAATTCAAAAATTCAAAAATAACCATACAATTCTTCTCAGTTACAAAAAGACCAAAAATAACCATACAATTCAAAAATTCTTCTCATGTACAGGAACCACAACTGAAAACTAAAATTGGTTTCTCTATCAGACACAAAAATGCAATCCTGCTACGTAACCTATGATGAACTCGAGGTCTTTTGTGACACATCATCTACTTACAAGTTCCGCAATCTTTGAAGCACGATGCCAACATAGCAGCACAAGATGAACCAAAATGGCCGAAAGCACTTCTTTTGAACGTAATTTAGCTTCAATGCCTAAAGTGCCTCACATTAGTGAAAAGAAGTGAAACCCCATAGTTATTACAACAATCTATTGCATCTCCGTCTCTAATGCTTCCTCCTGGCTCTGCAATAACACCAATCCCGCTTTCACATGCTTTTTCTACTGCATCTTTCCAGGCTGACGAGCAATCAAATTCTAAATTAGATACGGAAGGAGACCATTATGTGATTCTATTAGCACATACCAATACGTAGAACTAAAGCTACTTAAAGATTTCAACTAGCAATAAACACCAAATGGGAAGAATGCATCACTAGCCAAAGCTGCTCCCTTGACTTCGTCTCCTGCTTTCCTCAAAGCAATCCTCAAACTCTCTAAGCGATTCAGTTGTCCACTTCCCATATCCAACGTACAGTTTACTTGCACAGTTATGGCTACTGTAAAATGCTCTTGGACCTCAAATTCCACATGAAACAGTGTTCTATAATGCAGAGTCAAGAGAAGTGGTAACCTTAGCAATTTCAATGGCTTTGCTCTTGATGTGCTTCACGCACAGCCATGCAAACATAGCATCAGAAAGCTCATTCTCTTGCGGAGTCCTCTCAGAAACTAAATTAAATTCAATATCTTCTGGTGTTTAATCATCTGAATCCTGAGCTAGCCAACCTCCGCCAACTTGTCTTAGAGAAAGCTTTCCTTTCTTATTCTTGCTTGCCTCAAGGATTCTCAAAGTTTTGACTTTCCGCGGAGGATCTCAACACCCTTTTTCAAATACTTAGGTGCAACCCCAATCTCATAGAACATCCACTTTTCACCGTCTGTCGGACTTCTAAACTCTCATATTTCCTTTGCAAGATCCTTCAAATATCGCAAAAGGGATATTAGTGTGGGCACGCGCCCCAAAAATGCTCGATTTATAAAATCGAGAGCGGCCCCTTTTCGAAAAAGCGCGGTGAAACGCCTCGATTCAGAGTCGCCACTCGGGTTTTAGCGGTGAAATACCCAAGGAACCGAACTCGAAAACGCTTGCCACGTTTTGTTTGATTTTGAAAAAGGCATGGACCGGTCCGTCGTCACCTTCGATATCTGAGGTTCGGGAGCCAGGTTACGAGAGGGGAAGGGTTTTATGGTACCCCTCTCATCCAATCCGAAGATCGGTCTCTACTTAGGCATTTTGTTATAAAACGTTTGCATTTTTTTTTCTCTCATTTAATCATTTTTCTAGCCAGTTAGGGCAGGGGAACAGTTAAGGGGGATTAAGACTGTAACAAGTTGCATTTATGTGATAAAATATTTATGGATGACTTGCTTGCAATGATAAATATAGATTGAGAACAAGCACTGAGCAACCCGAATGAATTGGAGTACGCTGCCCTGAAGGGTCGTGAACAGGCTTCGCATCAGTATACACAAGCCGAACCATTGCATGCTGATACGACCTGCGCACGCCACAACGCCACTGGCGTACTCCACTAATTTGGTTTCATAGTCCTTGTTTGCAACCCTCTGGGCTCTGGAAGGGGATCAGCGCACACCCAGGACAAACCATGCAGGTAATAAAATAGAATATATACAGTTACAGACAGGTAAGATGGCTGCTAGCCCCGAAAGACAAACAGAACACCCCAAAAATAGCGTGGGGATAGAAAAGAGGCCGAGACAAAGCTAAGATGCAAGGGCCAGCCATTGGGTCCTAGGGGAAATTACCGTACGCCACTGTTAGACAACTGTGCGCCAGTTTGACCTTGATCCAGTGCTTAACTTTGCATCATCTGGGCTCTGAAACATGACCAAAAGGATCCCAGAGGCCTTTTTAAGCAGATAAGGAGTAAACATTAACTATTACAACTAAGCAGCTCCAAACATATAGGGAGCAATAAACCGGTTATTAGCATGCTAGGGTGAATGACAGAAATGTAAGTTAAGAGAAAAGACGATCCATGATCCCCATGCCAGTGGTGCACGTAGTGCCATGACTGGCGTACGGCATAAGTGCACTGGCGTGGGCCATGTCTCATCTCACACGGTTGTTGTATTTTACTAGTTTAAGGCCAGGTCTAGTATTGCTTACTAGCCTGGACCTTACTGGTCCCCCTCAAAAGTTGAAAACAGAAAGGAACATAAATGTGGTATAACTTTTTGTGTTAAGGTTTGAAGATGGTATTCAGCTTAAAGATTGAAGATGGAGGTTGTATGGTGACTGGATACCAGTGGGGTGTATGAAAGTGAGTTGCCCTTCCTTCTCTTTCAATGGAAGGGGAGAGATAGATAGCAAGAAGAGAGAAGAAGAAAGTTTTTCACTCTTTAATGTGGTTAACCCCTTGCAAATGAATGCAAGGGGGGTATTTATAGAGGAAAGAGGGACTGAGATCAGTTGGATCAAGGCCTTGTTTGGCTGGTTGGAACAAGGGATGGAGCCTCCCATGCATTAAATGCATGGGACTAGTTGATGGGGGGTGTAGGAGAGAGAGGGAACGTCTCTGCCGAGAGTAATCATTAGAGAGACTGTGGCCGACGTCAGGGTGGCACAAAAGTCTCGTCCATGTGGCTGAATAAAGTTGATTAAACTGGGATTTACTGGCGTGTGCCACATATGGACCGGCGTGCGCCAGTGATAACTAGGCCAACGGTCGATGATCGACATGTGGCAGTTAACTGGCGTACGTCATCAAGGTACTGGCGTAAGCCAGTTGGGTTTCGCTGGGGTTGTTTGCCCCTGGTTTAAAGGGTTTGAAGTGGGTTTGAAAGAGGTTCGGGACGCTCAAAGCTCAAACACACCATCATCCTTAGACTGTTTTTGACCATAATCATCATTGGGGAAATAAATGATCGAAAGATAGCGTTATCTGGACAAACCAAATTGGGGTGTCTACAATTAGTTTCTTTTCGAGAAAAGGAATCCATGATAAAAGAGTAAACTTCTTCTTGTGTCGGCTTGATTTCAAAGTCCACCATTTATTGTATCATATTAAGGCATAGGGAAAAGCTTCCACGGTTCAATGATGAAATAAGAAGTTCCCTAGAAATAATGATTTCCAGCTTAAAATACTTGTGAATATCAAACTCTGGATTACAAATATAAATCAATGAAAAACAGAACCAGTTTACCTCATCAACTTCAATGTTGAAGCCAACAATCCCACCAAATGCACTGACTGGGTCTGCTTTTACAGATAATTTGTAGGCTTCAATTATATCATCACGTGAAGCTACACCACAGGGGTTTGTGTGCTTTAGAATTACGCAAGTAGGTTTATTAAACTTGCACACACAATTCGAAGCTGCATTGGAAATCCCATTCTTTGCGGGGAACCACTGCCAAGAAAGTGCAATGCAACTGATTCACCTCCATCAACGCCAAGAGCCTGTTAGGAATTGAATTCCTTGCTCAACTCACAATGCCCTACGGATCTTGGAAACTAGGATCACAGAAATCGCAAGCAGACAGATATAATAATGTGTAACGGAAAAAAAAAAGAACACAAGATATACGTGGAAAACCTCAACGCGAGGAAAAACCACAGGAGCCACACCAGTCCACTATGAAATCGAATCAAGAATACAAGTCTTCTCGCAATCTCTCTGAGACCTGCGTTTTCTCTCGCCTCTCTCTGTTTTTTCTCTAAAAAACAAGTTAACCCAATTACATATCTACAGTGTAAAATAGGTCAGGTCCTATGTGAAAATTACACCACAAGTCCTTGAAATATCGTTTTCGCTGCTGAAGGTTAATTGTCTGCACTCCTAACAATCTCCCACTTGAAGATAACCGAAGCATCAGCAAACAAACACTGCAAACCCAAATCTCAATCAACACAGACGTAGTCATCTGACCCTCTTGGTGTGGCTCCAGCCCCATCATCTTTTTCAAATATGAAGGCCATCTGAAGTTGAACACAACTTCAGTTTCTCAACAATAACAGGCTTGGTCAACATATCTGCTGGATTTTTGTTTCTCAAAATCTTCTCTAATAACAAATCCCCATTCTCCAAAAGCGAACGAATGAAATGGTACCTCAAATCGATGTGCTTCGTCCTAGCGTGGAACATTGGATTTTTGGCAAGGTGTATAGCACTCTGGCTGTCACTGAAAAGAACGCAATTCTCTTGCTTCAAACACAGCTCCTCCAAAAAAACTCTTCAACCAAATCATCTCCTTTGCAGCCTCAGTCACGGCCACATACTCAGCTTCTGTCGTGGATAATTTCACTATTTTCTACAGACGTGAAACCCAACTCACCGCTGTTGAAACAACAGTATAACCATACCCCGTGGTGCTTCGCCGCGTATCCTGATCAAAAGCAAAGTCTGCATCCACATATCCCTGTATTGTCAATTTCCCTCTCCCAAAACAAAGTGGCAAATCAGTGGTATTTCTCAAGTAACGCAAGATCCACTTGACTGCTTCCCAATTCTGTTTCCCTGGATTGCTAGCAAACCTGCTTACAACTCCCGCTGCATGGGCAATATCTGGTCTCGTGCACACCATCGCATACATCAGGCTACCGATGACCGAGGCATAAGGAACCTTGGCCATGTATTCCTTCTCTGCATCTGTCTTGGGTGATTGACCCTGAGAAAGTTTGAAGTGACTTCCCAAGGGCGTGCTAACTGCCTTAGCACTCTACATATTGAACTTTAGCACTCTACATATTGAACCTTTCCAGAACACGTTCAATATACTCAGCCTGGCTCAATCGCAATAGCACTCTACATATTGAACCTTTCCAGAACACGTTCAATATACTCAACCTGGCTCAATCGCAATAGCACTCTACATATTGAACCTTTCCAGAACACGTTCAATATACTCAACCTGACTCAATCGCAAGATCCTCTGAGCCCTATCCCTGCTGATTCTCATCCCAAGTATTTGCTTTGTTGCACCCTGATCCTTCATAGCAAACTCTATTGCCAACTGTTGCTTCAAACTGTTTATCTCCCTAACATAGGATCCTGCTACAAGCATATCATCAACATAAAGCAATAAAACAATGTAACTGGATTCAAACCTCTTGAAGTAACAACAGTGATCTGCATTGCACCTCTTGTAGCCGTTGCGTTGCATAAAACCATCAAACTTTCTATACCACTGTCTGGGAGCCTGTTTCAAAACATATAGACTCTTCTTGAGTCTACACACCATCTCTTCTTTTCCTTTCTCAATGAGGCCAACAAGTTGCTTCATATAGATTTCTTCATTTAAGTCACCATGAAGAAATGCAGTTTTCACATCTAACTGCTCAAGGAAAAGATTTTCAACAGCAACTAAATTCAACACCACTCTGATAGTGATGTGCTTCACAACTGGGGAAAATATCTCTGTATAATCGATTCCCTGCTTCTGTTGAAAGCCCTTTACTACCAATTTATACCTCTTCTTACCATCACTTTCTTGCTTAATCCGAAAAACCCATTTATTGTGCAAAGCCTTCTTTCCTGCTGGAAGAGTAGCCAAATCCCAAGTTTTGTTGGAGTAAAGAGAATCAATCTCATCCTGCATTGCATGCTCCCACTTGGCTGACTTGCTAACCTGCAAAGCCTCATCATAGCACTCTGGTTCTCCACTGTCTGTTAAAAGCAAGTAATCTAATGACGAAAGGTACTTGGGATTAGGTTTGGGTACCCTGGTTGACCTCCGGTGAGCTAGACTTTGTCTCTAGAACTGCCTCATCTGAAACTGCCCCATCTGTTCTATTGGAACTTGGCTCAACCCCTCTATCATCTGAAAGATCCTCTAACCCAAAGTACTTTGAAGTGTCCCCATCTGTAGAGCCACTCTCACTGTTCTTTTTGTTGTTCATGTCTTTGTACATTACCCTTTCATTAAATACAACATCCCTGCTTCTGATTATCTTCCTATTTTTATAATCAAAAAACCAATAACCCAATTCATCTCCGCCATACCCAATGAACGTACACTTCTGCGATTTGGGATCAAGCTTATCCCTTTCCTTATCGCTGATATGCACATAAGACACGCAACCAAAAATTCATAAATGTGAAATAGTTACCTCTTTGCCACTCTAAACCTCTTCCGATATCCCAAAGTTCAATGGAACTGATGGCCCATGATTGATCAAATATGCTGCTGTGCTAACTGCATCTGCCCAAATTTCTTTAGGCAAAACCTGCGTGTATCCGTAAGCTCCTCGGACGCTCAGTCAAAGTCCTATTCATCCTTTCTGCAATGCCAATATGCTGCGGAGTCCCTAGGGGTGTCTTCTCTAAACGAATCCCGTAAAGAGCGCAGGCTTTCTTGAACACACCTAACTCATGCTCTCCGCCATTATCAGACCTCAACCGCTTCACTTTCAAATCTGTTTCATTCTCAACCATGGCTTTCCAATTCTTGAAGACCTCAAAGACCTCTGACTTATGCTTCATGAAGAATACTCATACCTTCCTCGAGTGATCGTCAACAAAAGTAACGTAATTGTAAGAACCGCCAAGAGAACGCACAGTAGTTGGACCCCAAACATTTGTATGGACAAGTTCTAGTTTGTGAGCCCTGGGAGCCCTGCCGCTTTTCTGAAAGCTAACCCGTTTCTATTTGCCGAAGCTGCAATCCTCACAAATGTCAATCACTACAAGAAATTGTGTTATTTGCGACCAAGAAGAAGGTTGCAAAAAGTCATCATTTTGGTCACAAATTGATATAACGACCAAAGGGTGTGGTCACCATGCTAGTCGCTATAAGCCAGTCATGTTTGGTATTTCTTGACCAAACTACGATGAGGTCGCAATATGTTCCACATTAGGCGACCACATGGATCTAGTCATAATAAGGTTTTGATTTTGTGACCAACATCTAGTCGTAAAAAGAAGTAAAATGTGGTTGCCAAATACAAGTTCTAGTCACAAAAAGGATCCATTGGACATCAAAAAAACATGTTTGGGTGACTCAATAGCAGGTCGCAAAATATATTTAATTTTGACACAAAAAAAGGTCCTTGGAATTCACATCTACTTGTTTTGATAACCAGAGAGTTTGGTCGCAAAAACCTTTTTTTTTTTTTTTTAACAATGAATTGCATTGATCACAAAATTAATTCTCCTGAAAATATCTTTTGTAACTACAACTAGCTTGTATTTCAAAAACATCCAAGAATCAAATAGGTAGTCACGACAACATTAACAATAAAATCCTGACAACATTAATAACCACATAATATGTTTCTCAAAAGCAACAATAATTAACCATCCCAAAAACAACAAATCCCACAATCTACTTGTTTTCCAACATGTGTTTAGTTACACCACATCCAAAACTATAAATATTAGGTAAAGTCTATGATAAAGTAGCAAAAAGCGGACTTCAAACTCCAAGCTCTAACCAAGTCCAAACTAGAGAAGTTAGGAACATCTGCAAAAAGTGACTCCATACTCCATTCTGCCAAAAAAAGTCTTCATAGTCCATCTGCAAAGTTCAAACGTGGTTAAAGAGATGGTTAAAAGTCAATTGGAGTTGCATGATAATAAAAGTAGCGAGCTACTTTTGAAGGAACCCAAATGCAGCAATAGTCCAATGTCATAATATTATCCAAAAAATGCCATAATTTCAATATCATCGTAGTTTGGATACATAATCTAGGTAAATCCAAAAGCATGCAACACTTCAAAAATTGCAGAAATATCAATCCTATAAGTGTGGAAATGATTAGGATGTAGCATTGAGTATTCACAATTATCCAATCAGTATCAGTGCCAGACACGGATACACTATAGATATTAATCACCCTCGAAGTAGTTTTGGATTGAATAACCTTTTCTTTTTTTTATCGGCCACCGAGCATATAGCTAATATCATCTTACCATCTAGCTCAACATATCATCAAACTACGACATTTAGAACTAAATAGTCAAGGTACTTCATCCAATATTTTAAAGTTCTCTACAAAATCTAGTAGTCAACATGTGCTACTCTTCAATAACCACAAAAAGCTTATCCTGAACATTGTCAACTTCCAATGCAATACAGTTGCATCTTCAGACAAACATAAGCTAAACTTCCCTCTTCCAACTGCTATATCATTATTACATATTAGAAAACGAGGTTAGAACCATACCAGGAAATGCCGTGGCAGCACCAACACTACTTATAATTCCTTATTCGTGTCGCCAATATTCCACTACTCAAAACCCCTACAATACTTTCCAATACCAATATAAAAAATGAGATAATAAACATCAAAATGCCACATGTAAGCTTCAAAAAGGACCATCCCACAATTCCTCACTCAAACAATCAATAAAGTGTATATAAATAGCCTCAAAAGCATCCTCAATGGCATTTGCTATTACATAGGGCCCTAATTGCCTCACTGACAAAACAGTAATGTAAAACCAACCTATTATCCAATAAATAAACTAGTGCTTAAGGCATGTCTAAAGATCAAAAGTTGCTAACATTTTTGGGTTGCTGGTATACCCCTCAGTTTCTCAAAACCAACCAGCTAGTGTATACAAGAGATTTTGTGAAAAACAACTGCAAATTGAAATGGACTTGCACTGGTGACCGATGAAAATGGTCCAGCACATAGTCTACAAAAAGACGACCCCAAGAATCATGGACATAGGAATTCAAGTACAAATTACCATGTTACCGGGTGGTCTCTTATTGGACAACTAGAAAGAAGCAGAAGCCTCGACTTAGTGGTTAAGGAGATTCTTCCAGCAAGGAATATGTATTAGTGGAAGCTCAATTCCTTCAGGCAGTAGTCATTTTCACAAATGCAAAACTATTCCCACAGGTTTCACATGTGCATCTTTCTGCAGTATTCAGCATTGCATAAAAAGAACATAGCGAAGATAATCCAATTTTACTAGACATGTATAAATATAGCTAATCTTGCAGATATGAAAACATAACAAACTTAAACTTTTTATAAAACTAGGAGCTCCTTCGTGCACAGCACGAATGCATGCCCGTTGAAGGGAACAAGTTTTTAGATAGGCTAGATATGTCCTATTTGTAATTTCAGAGCTGGAAGCAATAGAACATGAAATAGGTAGGAAGATATATTTCATAGATTCATCAAAGTAGCAAAAGCTTAGATAATTTACATACGTTCTACATAGTCTGCACTTTATGCATAGATGGTGAAGAGAGTTGAAGAGTTTGCAGTGGTGAGTGGTGATAGATAGGAAAAGCACAGAGTGCGCAACCTATTTAGTGATGATACTTTGCATATAGAGTAGATAGTTTGCTGGATTGAAAAGTACTTGGAAAGAGAACTTTTCATAGCAAAATAGAAAATAATCTAGCCCACGGCACATGTTGATCCATCTGGTCTAAAACCACAGTAAAGGTCCATCTGCAAAATGTGGGTAAAAACAACAAAACATCACAACACCATAGTTTGGTTCTTGAAAATACAGGAAAAACGAACTCTATTGCCAAATGAATCACTTCGAACTTCTAACATTATAAAAAACATTAAAACCTACCGGCTTTGTTTGTGAACGTCTAGTGGTACGTGTTCACGTAGTTTCGAACATCGTCTTCCTCGGAGAGGCTGAAGAGTTTACAGATTTTTGATGCCCTCTTAGGACCCCTCAACCTTGGTTTGTTAGTGTCAGTCAAGCCGGAAAGTTTGCTCTCACCTTTCTTCACAATAACCAAGTTCAGAACAGAAAGGTCTGGGCTCACAATGCACCCACGAACAGACTTCCTCCTCCTCTCTCCGGTGCGCCTTCCATGTCCACTAAAGCATGGAGTCCCTGTCCAATCAAAATTAAGATGTTCCAGATTAGTATCTTGTAGCAAATGCAAAATATCCTTTGAAAAAGATCACAACGCACCAAAACAACTGTGACCAGCTTGAAGATACACTCAACAGAATATTAATCCCACCTCTTTGGAGCAAGAGACGGGGCCGACCAGTTGTTAACACTCCTTGTTTCATGGGGAATCCTTGCTTGTCACATCCTCCCATAATCTTGAAAACATAGCCCTTAAACTCCTATTAAACCAAAGAAAAGGCCTTGAGGTAATTATTAACACTCATAGTAGAATTCACAGACAGATGTAGGAGTGCAAGTGCATACCTCTCCAAGAGCATCTCCGCTAACCTCTTGTGAGAAGATGTTGTCATAAAAAGCTCGGCTATGCATTTAAAAGAAAAGAGAAAATAAAAGGCCAATCACTTTTGCATTCTTATAAGGAAAGAACATTTATTAAACAACACAGACTCCAGTACCATACAGGAATATTAACTGTTCAACTTTTTGTACTCCAAACTGAAGGAATTTTATATGCTCATATTCCATAAATAAGGAAGCGTTCACAAAAAACTAAAAAGTATGTCAAGCAAGTAGCGGTAGTTTCATTTCTTCTAGCTCACATTTTCTTGATGGAATTTAATATAAACCCATGAAAACCTAAAAACATCAATTGGGTTGGGGAATGCTCAGATTCTATGGGCGCATAGAAGAAGAGTATTTTATGCCAAACCCAAACCATAAAATTCTCATTTCAAAAATTTTCAAATCTGAAGGGAGAAAACCAAAACAAGTGCCAAAATATAAAGTGAAAGAAATAAAGGCTCAGAGACGCAGAAACAGGTCATCAGAATGTGATTGAATGATAAAAAATCAGCATCTAGAAACGATTTCTATCTGGCTTTATGATATCTCCATATTAGGCTTTATGATATCTCACTATTGTTGGCTTTGCCAATCTACCTTGAGGTTGGGCATGAATGTCAGATTTGTCGAGGAATTCGTGGAGGGAAAGCAAAAACTGGGGGTTGTCTTCATTGTACAGGAAAAATAAAATGAAGTAGAGTCTGTTGTGTTTTTTTCCGGTCACAAATGATTCCATAAATCCAAGATCGAAAAGCACAAAAGAGATTTTGTAAGTTCAATAATTGCTTATGTAGTCTAGCAAAAGAAAGGTGGAGCATAAAAATATCATAAAAAGTGAAAACAAACCTTGTTGGACCACATTAGATTTCTTAAGTCTCTTGTCCTGTCATTGTGACCTCCAATGTAACCGGACCAAGAGATGAAAGGGGTGGTCTTAGGTACAAGAGAGAGAGAGAGAGAGAGATGAAAGGGGTGGTCTTAGGTACAGGAGATGAAAGGGGTTGAGAAGAAGGAAGTTGTTCTTCCCAAACTGTATGATCTTTTCTCTATCTTTTTTTTTAAGACTTTGTGACGCATAAAGGGAGAATTTGGGAAGAGATTTCTCTCAGCAATTTTGAAAAAAAGAATGGCAAATACAAGATCTGGTGTATATGTATAGGCTGTGAACTCATTCATGATGTAGCCCCAATTCCTTCTTAGTTAAGTGGGGACACTTATCTCATCTCTTGCTAATTCAACCTTTACAAAATATGAATCAAGACATTTTGGAGGGCTGAGAGAATGGCACCAAGGAGATGTAGGTGAACTCCCCATGTCCATTCTCGGGGCTTTAGACTCCAATGCTAAAGCAGCATATGCCATCAAAGTACCTATCCTATAGAAATATCATGAGCAAACTTGGATATGGTTATATTTGGACCAGAACAATTAAACATGAGAACTTTCACAAGTAGATGCAAATATTAAGTACCTATTCATGAGCACCATAGCATTGATTTTCTGTGAATGTCGTTATGCCACTACTATAAGTAGTGGTCCAATCTAATTTGGCCTTATGGGAAGGCACGTGTTCCTGTAATGTAAAGTTCGAATGCAGTCAACTATATATGTTAAACCATACAAGCAAAAAGTGCCCAACATGTCCTTTTCTTTAGCTAAAGTGCCAAAATTCCTCTTCGTTGACCCATTTAGGAAAAAAATATAACTACATATTGCTAGCGGTTTTTGTTGCTTGCCAACTAGGTTTTTACCGTTGACCTGCAATGAAGACTGTAACACAAATTACACTAGAAAAGCATACCAAACTGGCCAATGCTCATCGCATGGCAGCCCTCAATTATTTAAACAAAAGGAGATAATAACAGTATAAGTAGTTCATACATCTTCTCACAGTTTTAGGCTACTGTGGGCACTACATACAAGTATTTTGAGCTCTGTCTATAAATTACATAGAAGGATTATGGAAACAAAAAAGAATACACAGATAAAAGTAAATTGATGGTTGGACTTCTCTGATCTTCCTTGGGAGTTTTCCACTTACCAATCACTAAAATTAAAATCCAAATCACACTGAACTAATCAGAGTCTATTTGCAAAATTGAAAAGTATAAAACTTTTTACCAAAACTAAAATCCTATTTCAAATCATACTGAACTAAGTAAATTAATGTAAACTTAGTTTACAAGACCAATAAGAACTTGAAATCCACTAGAAACATCAAACTCAAGAGACCCAATCATTAAATTCGAGGAAACTAGTGTATTTCTGAATTGGGGCTACAGGTGCGGTCTGTGTGGAGATGGTTCATATTAAAGTAAGATGCAAACATCAACATCATTTCAAAGAAACGTGATGCCCTAGCATCTACCAGGACTATGTGAACCCATAAGAAGCGAAAGAAAAAATTGCCCAGAGTGGAGGAAATTAGGGTTTATCGAAATAACTCGGCAAATACAAATAAATACATAATGAATGTGGATCGAGAGAGAGTGAGAAAGAGATGTGGTTCAGAGAGAGTGAATAACATACTCCGTGAAGGCAGATGATGGTGGCGGTTGTCGGAGTTAGTGGCCGGTGGAAGTCGAATCGATCACCGAGTGGCACAAGTGTTGGGCTTCGTCGGTGCCGCCTTCTTGAGAGGTTGGGAGCGTCGCTCAGCGCCGCCTTCTTGAACACAGAAATCATCTTCTGGCTATGGCTAGGGTTTTCGCTGAACGGTTGAGAGTGAGAGAGAGCTGAAATAAATATGGAAGAAATTGAGTTCATCAAGTATGGGTGTGCGGGCATACGCAGGCAGGAGAGAGCGTGAGAGAGAGACGGGGATTTGGGAATTTCTCTTTCATTTGGGGGAATTCGTTTTCAGCGCGCAATTTGTTTCGAGAGGGACGAACAGATTTGGGATTCAATTAGTTTAGAGAATTACTGCCAAATAATTAAGTGCCCCCGTATCGCATAGTACGAACAAATTCTAAACTTAATCAGCTAATTATATTTTAATAATGGTCGATCTGAACCATTAAGATTTCATATCTCACTCATTCTATCATTACCAGTAAAATTGAAGATCATTGGATATCGGCGACCGCCTAATCGGATAACATTAGATGCATCTCGAGACATTAAAATATTAGATTGTAATACCCGACCCCCATTTGAGTTTTTTTGCCTGATCGGAGCCGTCCATATTTTACATATTATGGAGTACATCATTTGTATCAAAAAAGAAGTTAATCGGATATCGTTATACACTTGATTGAAAAGAAAAACTCATTTTGTTATGTTAAATTGTATCTCGATAAAAAAAAATTTAAACCTGATCGAGACAAATTCTTACGGGAATGTTATAATCATAAAGGAAAACAAAATCAACGGTTTGGATCGTTGAAATTGTGTCATGATCGAATGACTTCCGAACGTTCAAGTACAACATAAGACTTAGTTTTATTAACAATTGAATTGAACATATAGAATTTAAAGATCATCACCAACTCAATTTTTACAGTGGTCGATCTAAACCATTAGAATTCCATGTCTCAATAATTCCATCGTTGTCACCAAAATCAGAGATCATCGGATAACAAAAACCATTTGATCGGACAATATTTGATGCATCCCAAGACATTTAAGTATTAGATTACAAGACCCCACTATAGTTTTTATTTTACGATCTGAACCGTCTATTTGATACATATTATGGAGTTCATCAATTGTACAAAGAATGAAGTTGATCGAGTATCGTTACACATTTGATCGAATGATAACTATCATCCAAAAAATAAATTGCATCCCAATCAAGGAGTTTTTTAAACCTAATCGAGTCAAATATTTACAATAATAATTTAATCAATAAGTACAACGAAATCAACGATCTCGATTGTTAAAATAGTTTTGTCTTATTGAGATCTGCTAATCTCATCAATGTATAACATATAATATAGTAATATTTTAATGTACTGTGGAAAGACATTAAAACGATGTAGGCTCCGTTCCGGAAACTTTCTTAAAAAATAAGTACTTATTTTGCCACTTCTCATTAAAAAATAAGAAGGGTCATTCTACAAAACTCAAATAAAAAGTTCATTTCACATTTTCAAACTCAAAAATAATGTAAATGAAAAAAAAAATTCAAATTTTTTTTGCACTGTATTAAAGATCTCAATGAGATTTATCAAACAAGATCCATAGTCGTAGGAAAATTATTCGTGTAAACACATGATTTTTTAGCTTGAAGTTGCCTTATACAAAAAATAAGATTGTTGCTATGATAATGGGCGCCGGCGGAGGGAAATCATACCGGCGGCTGCCCCGGGCCGTCTCCATCCACCGGACGGCCGATCCGAACCGTTCAAAAATTCTATAAAAAAAAACCGAGGGGGCCAGCGCGGGAATCAACAGCATGCGAGGTGTGTAGGGTGCTTAATCCAAGCACCCCTTTTCCGCGTATATATGATCAACCACCCTACGCAGAAAAGGGGTGCTCGGATCAAGTATCTTACACACCTCGAATGTCGTTGATTCCCGTATTGGCCCCCTTGGTTTTTTTTTTTAGAATTTTTGGACGGCTCGGATCGGCCTTCCAGTGGTCGGAGACGGCCCAGCACCTCTGTCGGTACGATTTCCCTCCCTTGCGCTCATTGGTACCTATGTAAATTCTGAAAAAATAAGTATCACCTTCTTATTTTTTTGGAACAACCCTTATTCTTGAACAAAAAATAAATTCTTATTTGTTTTCTGGAACGGGCTCATAATGTTCATTTACTGAACCATCAGTGACCAAAATTGGTAGTCGCCAAGTGCATGACCAAAAATTTGAACAGCGTGCCCATTTATTAGGCCTCAAAAAGCTCTGCTATACATTTAATGACTTGATAATTGGTCTCTAAATAGGAATGATTTTGCCACCAGCGCATACTAGTCGCTCAAACATTTAATACAGAGGAGTATAAAGCAACAAGCTTTTTCTTGGTCGCAAAATAATCATATGCTAGTCGCAATACTTATTCATTCAACTCTTTCATGTGACAAAATATATTTTGGTCGTTAAATGAATTAGAGTTTGGTCGGTAAAAGTTTTCTCGCTACCGGAAAAGTTAGGCACCAAAAGAATTTTCCTCTTTTCGTGACCAAGGAAGCTCTTAGTCGCAAGAACCATAGCAAAAGAGACCCAGATTTTGTTAGTCGCAAAAAATTGATCGCAAAGAATACAATTTGTTGTAGTGAATATCCACTGACTCTAACTCTGGCAGCTTCCCATTAGCCTGCAAAACCTTCATTCCCTTCTCACTCATATGTCCCGGTCTATTATGCCACAGATCTGAACATTTCTTGCTGTCTGCAACTGCAAGTGTGTCACTACCATGTGAAGTCAAGTAAAGTGAAGCAATTTTCCTCTCTTTAGCCACCACCATGGTACCGCTGGAGACTTTCCACATGTCCCCTGTGAATGTCGATGTATAACCCGCTGCTGCAAGCTGCCCGACCGAAACAAGATTCCTCTTCAAATTCGGAACGTGTCTGACATCTTTCAGACACCATTTGAGCCCCCGCATAGTAATCTGAACATCACCTCTTTCCACAATAGTACACGGCTGATCGTCACTCAAGTATACTATCCCAAAATCCCATGCTACATAGTTCTGCAGAACTTCCCTGTTAGCAGTGGCGTGGAATGAGGCCCCCGAATTAATAACCCACGAATCAGTGTCACTGTTCAGAGCAAGAATAAGTGCATCGTGCATAACATGAGCCTCCTGCTCATCTTTATTCTTCTTCGGTGCTTTGCAAGTTGATGACATATGACCTGTCTGACCACAATTCCAACATTCACCTTTAATGGGCCGAACTTGGAAAGCCTGAGATTTACCCTGATTTCCCTTGCCGCCCTGTTTCTGTTCTGATTCTGACCACCCTTACTCTAGCTTTTGCCCCTCTGTTGCTGAAAACTTAAGGCTGAACCCGAAGTGCTTGAACTTAAACCTGAACAATCAATCGAATTTCTTCTAACCTCTTCGGTCAAAATTAAACTAACAAACTCACTCAGTTTCAACTTTTCTTTCCTAGCCGAATTACTTACTACAGTAACCGTACCCTGCCAGGTCTCTGGAAACTAAGACAGAATCAACAACGCTTGAACCTCATCATCAAACTCGATATCGACAGACGTAAGTTGATCAACAATTGTATTGAATTCACTGAGGTGTGACATAAAGGAAACCCCTTCTGCCATAGATAAGTTGAAAAGTTTTTTCATAAGATGTACCTTATTCGCAGCAGACGATTGCTCGTACATCTTAGATAGTGCTTCCATAAGATCGTTCGTCGTTTTCTCCTTCAATATGCTGTGGGTGACTGCCTTAGAAAGGGAAAGGCGAATAACTCCTAACCCCTTTTTGTCAAGAACATTCCAATCCGCATCTTTTTCTTCAGCCCTCTTTCCTTTCGCTTTACCCTTCAACGGACGGTAAAGATCCTTTTGATACAAATAGTCCTCTATCTGCATCTTCCACTACGCGAAGTCTGACCCGTCAAACTTTGCTATCTTCT
Organism: Rhododendron ovatum; assembly: GCA_019656835.1. Taxonomy (NCBI): domain Eukaryota; kingdom Viridiplantae; phylum Streptophyta; class Magnoliopsida; order Ericales; family Ericaceae; genus Rhododendron; species Rhododendron ovatum. The sequence goes on from CM033792.1 coordinate 47,038,324, forward strand.
GACTGCCTTCTTCAGAACCCATAGCTCCCACTGAAACCCTAGGTTGCCTGAACAAGATTAAACCCTAATTTGTCGGACAAAACCCTACCGCAACCTGCGGCTCTTATACTAGTTGTTAGGAATTAAACTCCTTGTTCAACTCACAATGCCCTACGGATCTTGGAAACTAGGATCACAGAAATCGCAAGCAGACAGATATAATAGTGCGTAACGGGAAAAAAAAAAAAAAAGAACACAAGATATACGTGGAAAACCTCAACGCGAGGAAAAACCACTGGAGCCACACCAGTCCACTATGAAATCGAATCAAGAGTATAAGTCTTCTCGCAATCTTTCTGAAACCTACGTTTTCTCTCGCCTCTCTCTGTTTTTTCTCTAAAAAACAAGTTAACCTAATTACATAACTACAGTGTAAAATAGGTCAGGTCTATGTGAAAATTACACCATAAGTCCTTAAAATATCGTTTTCGCTGTTGAAGGTTGTCTGCACTCTTAACAGAGCCGCTGTCAATGATACCGAAGAAGATTCTGGTTTCACAGACATGGATGTGTTCTACATGAGCTTTGCAAGGTCTTACGTAACGGTGGTCTCGGCAATTGTGGCGATTTTATTGATGAATCCTTACTGGTGAAGGGCATGGTTTCATCTTGTCGAGGTTTTCATCACCTACTGCTATTATTTTATTGTGGACAATCTCGTCGGGCTCAGTCGTGGTTTTCTTCGGAAATAAGTACCCATCTCTCTCTGATAATCATGTCGTGTGGTTAATGAATTCTACAAATTTTCGTTTGGATTTTGGATTGTTGTTTGTACGGAATAAATCTATTAAAGATCTTAGACGGAATGCCTTATAACTATCATTCTAGCTTTGTGGTATGTTTAAGGTGCAAAAAACTATCATTATAACTCTTCATTGGGTATTCTTTTTCTTCCTGAATGTCTCCTTGCAATTGGGATGAACACCACCTGTTTGAAAAAACGCCCCGATGGAACAATTGATGTGCAAAAAAGAAAAAGAATGGGACCAACAAACTCAGATCTCATTGTCTCGAAGCTTTCTCGCTTTAATGAACACCACCTTTTGACAAAATCATTTTATATATTATGGTGATTTCTAAAAGTATAGAAAGGGTGAAAAAAAAATTGTGAATAAGGCCACAGGTAACATTCCCTTGCTTATGGGTTTGTGGCCTAAAATTTTATCTTGAAACAGGTGACATTCCCTCAAGAAACTGTGTATAGGTTTTTTTCTGTATTTGTAAAAAGGAGCCTTTTGTGAAGTATCTCTAAATTATTGAAAAATTCCAGTCGGGAACGTTTAATCCACCACTAACTAGCTTGGTAGGTCGATTAATTATTCTCACCGTCCACAAGGGAGGGGCCAACATATACTATAGCAAATTCGCGTGTGGACTGCCCAACATAGGAATCGATAGAAAGTGAATGAGAGTCAAAACTCGAATGCCAAACAAAGATTTCCGAAGGCTCCTAAATGCTAGGTGACAATTGGTGAGCCCCTTTGCGTTTCTCCCCTTTTTTTTTGTACTTGGCAAAAATACCAGGTGCTCCAGACCTTTCTCCGACACACATTGGTGAAGGAGAAGGGCCCTAAGCTTGACAAGGCAGCTCTGGGCGGAAGCCCAAGAAAAACGCAGCTTCTTATATGTCGTCAACTGTTGTGCACAGTTATGTGTTAATTTGAGAGTGCTTGCCTATCTACATAAAATTGGCCCAGCTCAGAAAAATGCGGTGGCAATGTTCAAAATTTTTGATGATTTGACGCCTAGTTTTGAAACATGGTTGAGAGAGATGGTGCACTGTGTTGTTCAATTTGGTTTTGCTCGATTAGTAATTAGTCAGTGGAGTCTAGGCAAAGGCTGTGGCTGTTGAATTCGATTAGTCCAAAATTGATGGGGTCGTTACCTTTAGGAACAGTGGTGAGACTAGAATTTTGACCCCAGACCTCAGTATAGCTCCGCCCCTACTTACGAGATCAAGTGATCTTGAGCGTTATTGGGTCTGCTTAGGAGACTATAAATCCAAGAAAAAGAGTATTTGTGTTATCAGTGTTATGGTTGGAAAACAGAGGAAGGAGTTCGAGAAGCAAAGGATTGTCTACAGAGAGAACGCAGCCAATTATGGAGAGCGGAGATCAACTCCTCATGGCGGGCTAAACTCGTCTCTTAGGGCGTAGCCGCGTCGATGAAGTTTGTACTCCGAGTAACTTAGATTTTACTGCTTTTGTTGGATTTAATATTTGGATTTGGTTGAATGAAATCGATGATTTCATGTTTGTGAAATCAGTTTATTTTTTTTCCATACAATTGTGTGTTTGTTATCCACGATTTCAAATACTTTTCATACAACGATTGTCAATTGAATTCATGGTAATTGAATGTGATAGACGGATCTTACAAGTTGTATTATTTGTGCTAGGCGGAAATAATCTATGCTGCTTGATCATACATGAATATTTTTAGGAGAAATCACAAGGACCCGAGAACTGTGATGGTATATATTCGGTAAATGCGAATAAGAAATCCTTTGACTGATATAAATCTATGTTACAAAGGGACAGGTGAGAAACCCTAGACCTTTTCTCCCCTCGAATCTCTTTACATCTGTTTGCGTTTAATTATAGTTTTTATTTAGTTTTATTTTCTCAAAATCATCAATCAATTCTTTTTCCGAATTAAATTTGTAAAAGTAATTGAAATAATTTTGACTTAGCCTTCGTAACCCTTTAGGATGATACACGAAATATTTATCGCCATGGTTATTAAAATTCTACCATATGAGGTACATATCCCACGATATGATTCGTATCGGTTCCTTTCAAAAACGATACGTTTCCCACCTTTTATCATTTTTTCCGTAAAAATCCTATGATGATGACTTATCCTACGATATATTCGTGTATAATTCAATACGTATCTTACGATAACTTATTGAAAAAAAAAGTCATACAATAGTTTAAGAAGCAAAACCTCAAATGCGTTTTTTGATATAATAATGGCGACCTTTAAACCATTTAAAGAAAACCAAAACTCAATCTATTAGGATCAAACAGAAAGAAGAACCTATATCGATCACGTTTTGCATTAATCATATAAGACTCTTCTTCTCTTCCCTTTACCAAGGCACAAGAAAATCTTAATTTGATGCAACAGATCGATTTTTAGCTTGTAATTATTAGGTATAACTAATTTTTAACTGTATATTAGCTTTTGCTAACATATCTTACGATACACGATATATATTCTAATACGATTCGAAAAATAATAAAAGGATATTAAATATGTAAAACGATTTGAAAACATTGTTTATCGCTATATGTTGAGCAGTAGTAATTGTTTCATGTCATCAATTATTCTTTGTATAGCAAAACAACGATCATTTATTAATCCCATGAGATAAGCGGGTTAGGAACCACCGAGCCATGTGGCGGTGGCCAAGACCACCAAATAATTTTTCCTTGCTCGATACTAATGAGAGACTGAGTTGGGAAGGATTGTGTTCCTATATGAATTTAACTTAAAATTGAGAGTTTTGTCTTTGTTTGATTTTTATTTTATTTTTGTATTTGTTAGTTTTGTGCTAAACTTTTGTGGGTTATTGATTCGTCTCAACGATAGAAATCAGAAAAGTAATGTTTTTTTTTTTTACTATTATCCAAGTATTTTGAGAAATAACCATTTTGAGCAAAAATAAAAAAAAATGTTCACATAAGCATTTTTAGAAATAACCATTTCGTCAGTCGTGTTGGGACACCGTTACATGGTGCCCCCATCACAAACTTATGTGTATTAATAGGCGCGTAAATGTTCACATAAGCACCCCTTAATTTACCCTTATGTAATTACTAAATCTCTTTATATTTTTTTTATCCGCTAAGTCTATTTATATTGTTACTTGGGGTTTTATGCTTTATTTTGGTGATCTAGGTTTTTAGAGGGTTTGATGAAAAAAAGAAGTGCAAAGTAGAATTTCATTCGGTGTCAAAGCAAAGCCAGTGGCCGTTGAAGTCAATTAGTCCAAATTTGATTGGGGAAAATGTTAGGATACTTGAAAGTGTTCAGGTGAATCTGAACCGTTCAATTTCTCTTTCATGGAACACTTTTATGTACCATATCAATCCCCATGGATTGGGTCATTACCCTTACGAAGTCAAGTGATCTTGAGGATTATTGGGTCCACTTAGGAGACTAAAGCCAGGTTAACCTTCAACCCTTTCATGTGCAAATTGCTGCCCAAGAAAAAGCGTATTTGTGTTAGGGAAATGATTTTCACACTTTCCTTTTTTTTAATTTACACTTTCTTTTTTGTTTTTATTCACATGAATTTACAATGTTTGCCCTTGTATGTGTGAAAAAGTGTATTGAAAAAAGGGCAAAATAGTAAATTGAAATGAATAAAGACAAAAAGATAAAAGAAGAAGAAGTTTGAAAATCACTTTCGTTGCCATTAACCTAGTAGGAGTTATAATGTGAAAGAAGGAAGAAAGAGGAAGGACTTTACTTTGAGAAGGAAAGAATTGTCTTCCTTGTATAAAGGAAAATGAGGGTTTTGCAGAAGGGGACTACAAGCATAACAGAGATCACGCAACCAATTACGGAGAGAGGAAACCAACTCCTCATGGCGGGCTAAACCCGTCTCCGGGGGCGTAGGTGAAGTTTGTGCTATGAGTAACTTAGATTTTATTGCTTTCATTGGATTAAGATTCGGATTTGATTGAATGAATAAATGAATTAGATGATTTCATCTTTATGAAATGGGTATTTTTTTTTTCCATGTAATTGTGTCTTTATTATCGGTGGTTGTGATAGATGGAACTTACTAGTAAGACGATTCGTTCTAGGCAGAAATAATCTATGCCGCTTGATGATAGATAAATATTTTAAGGAGAAATCGTGAGGGCCCGCGAACCATGACGGTATCTGGTAAATGCGAATAAGAAATTCTTTGATTGAGATAAATCTAGCTAGGTTACAAAGGGATAGGTGGATTCGAAATGTCCCTAGACCTTTGCTCTCATCGAATCTCTTTACATTTATTTGCTTTTAATTGTAATCTTTATTTAGTTTTCTCAAAATCAACAATCAATTCTTTTTTCGAATTAAATTTGATAAAGTAATTGAAATAATTGTGACTTAGCCTTTGTAATCCTTGAGAACGATACACAAAATATTTATTGCCATGGTTGTTAAAATTCAACAATACAAGATACGTATCTTATGATTCATATTGCCTCTTTATTCTACTATCACTAATTGACAAAAAATCATACCATAGTTTAAGAAGCAAAACCTCAAATGCATTTTTTGATCTAATAATGGCGACCTTTAAATCATTTAAAGAAAATCAAAATTCAACGATAGAGGATATGTATCTTATGTATTTCAATACGATTCGGAAAATAAAAAAATATATATACAATACGTAGTTCGATTTGAAAATACATTGTTTATCGCTATATATATATATATATATATATATATATATTTTTGAAGAGTGTTTATGGCTATCTGTTGGGTAGTAGTAATTGTTTCATTTCATTAATTATTCTTGGTAGAGCAAAACAGCAATCATGTATTAATCTCACAATTTTCGGACAAATAAGTCAAAGTGGCTTATGTTTTTGTCCTTATTTAATTTTTTTTGTATTACTTGGCTTATTGTCATTTTTTTTGGGGATTATTGCATCCTCACGACAAGAGAAATCTAAAAAGTAAAAAAATTTGACCGAAATCTAATTTTTTTTGAATAAAGACAAAAAAATTGATTATTGATTTATTTTCGTCTTTATTCAAAAAAATTGGATTTCGATCAAAATTTTTTACTTTTTAGATTCCTTTTGTCGTGAGGATGCAATAATCTCCAAAAATTTGACAATAAGCCAAGTGATAGGAAAAAAATTTGAATAAGGACAAAAAATAAGCTACTTTGGCTTATTTGTCCAAACACCTAAGTGTGTTAGGAAACCACCGAACCACGTGGCGGTGGCCAAGAACACCGAATAATGTTTCGTTGCTCGATACTAGAGATGGCAAATTGGATCCAAATCCATTAATCAACCCAAACTCATCCACTAAAAATGGGCCCAACCCAACCCATTTATTGGTTGGGTTAGAATGGGTCCAACCCATTTATTAATTAGGTCTTAATTGAGTCAACTAAAAATGGACTAATCGAATTTTCGATCGATCGGATATCGATATAATTTCCCAATTCACGATCAAGCTCCCTTGAGTTGCCATAGTCGACAGCCAAAACAACAGTAAATCGATCTGATATTTTAGTCATTTAAATTTACAGGGTTAATATAGTCATTTTAGTGTACATTGATATTTTAGTCATTTTAAATTTTGATATATAGTAATATGTAATTGGGTTAATGGGAGGTCGGGTTTGTTTTTAAATAAATGGGTCGCGCTAGGTATAGGTAACTAGACTCATAATTAATGGGTTTAAATGGGTCATTGACCCATTAAAGATCAAATCCACTTACAACTTATTCAATTTAACTCAAACTCGCTCATTTGTCACTCCCACTCGATACTAATGAGAGACAGATGGGAAGGGCCGAGGAAGGAGCAATTTAGAATCTAATATCAACTACTTTATTTGACGAAGACCACGGTCAGCGGAGGAGACTGACACAGTGAGCGAGTGGTCGACAGAATTGAAGCACCATTTTCCTAGTCGTTGTAACATCTTTGAATATTGCGTGTGAATCCACATTGTGTGATTAACGACAAGCACTATTTAATTTGCTTATCATTAGAGATGGTAAATGTGCAGATCTGGATGGATTGAAACAGCTTTCGGGTCAAATATAAGTGGGTCATATAGTAAACATGTTGAAACAAGTCGAATCAAATATGAGTCATATATCAAATCCAAATCCACCCAACTCGACCCGTTTTCCCTTTTTTTTTTTTTTTTTTCATTTCCCTCCCTCCAACACAACCCCCGCTCCCTTCCTTCTTCGCGGTCTTCCCCCCCTCCATCCCGTTCCCGTTCCCGTTCCCGTTCCCTTTCCACTGTGATCCCGATATGAGTTGAAATACGTTTATAAATGGGCAAAACCCGTGGGATCTTTCGGCTATATAAGCTCATTGTTTTTATTTTTATTGGTCTTTATTTAATTTTTTGTATTTATACGTTCCACGCCCCCATTTTACTTTATTTTCTCTCTTTTATGTCTGATTTCTCCGTTTCTCGCTCTTTCTATTAATGTCGAGCTATTGCTACTGATTTTTTTCCCCATCCGTACTGCATGTGAACCATGGTTTTCACTGAATTTATGTATCATGTTAATATATATATTACTAATTAGTACATAATCAAAGATGATCTGAGAGTAGTGTTTTTTTTCATGAAAATAGAAATAGCCACACTTATAAAAGGGGTTTAATAAATTTCACGCATCCCTGCAAGCTATCATTGGCAGAGCTAGGATTTTGACCCCGGCCCCCCGGAGGGCGGCTTAATAGACATATTTTTTATTGAAACGTATGCTTATTATATCGTAAGGTTTTCACTTTCCAATACATTACATTTGTATATTGAAATGATTCTAGTTTAATACTGTTAAAGTATACAAATCATTTTGTTTTTCTTTAAGCTACTTCTACTGTCACGTACTTATTTTTTATTTATAAAAGAAATTAAGAAATGAAAATTCAAAATAACCGATTTTTTATCAAATCAAACCAAAATTATTAAAGTTATAAGTAGCTATGAATAATTATCAATAATATTCTAAATCAGGTATATATATACAAAATAAAAATTTTAAAACTCGAACGCTCAGGAAGCCGGGGTCAAGGGCCGGGCTCCAACATATCTCCGCCCTACCTGCGATGTCTTATCAACGGCATCGTGCCGAAATAACATCTTAGTTCTAAGAATCCTTAGGAGACTGCAATGACGTTTTTCTACTGATTTTAGTCGTATTTCAATGATCAGAGACATTCACTTTGCATGAAGATAATTTTAAACCACTTATCATGTAAGAAATTAGTGTTGATTGGATTTATATTATTACTTAATCTCAATGCATTTGTGCTTCTTAAAATGGGATTGGTTTGACTAAATCAAAACCATGAAACACGGTATTTCTAAAAACAGATTCTGCTCGGCCGAGAAATTGGACATCAGATGTACGATAATTGAGGCCAATTTGTTTCAGCAACCACGCGCATAGTTCCTAACCCATCTAAACTCATGTAAGTATGTGTTTATATGGGTTCAATCCATATAAACCTATTATACAATATGGGTTGGGTTGAGTTAAAAATGGACGGATTTGGACAGGGTAACAGATATGGGTTGAGATTGCCACCTTTACTTTTCATGATTACCACGTGCATAGTTCCTGGTCACTCTTCTCGATTTTTGGGTGTGACAATATTGGAAATTGATTCCGTGCATTTACGCTCGAAGACAAGGACCTATTGGGACACAATCCACTTATGTAGGATTGGTTGGAAAGAACCCCTATCTATCTACATAAGATAGGCGCAATCCAAGTTTTAAAAGCCAAACAAATGTGATGGCCATAGACGGAACCAAGATTTCGTAAATGCAGGGGCAAAATTATAAATAATAAGATTTTGAAATTTCGGGAATGTCTAAAAAATACCCAATATAAAAGACAACATCTTTGTGTTATTAACAAAAAAAAAAAACTAACATTAATATTAAAATTTGAAAAAACAAAAACACTCTGAATAATTACGGCCCCATACGCCGAAGCTTAGTTCCGTCTATGGCAGTGGCAATAGCGAAATTTTTAATAATAGGACGCCTAGTTTTGAAATATGATTGAAAAGAGATGGTGTGCCGTGTCGCAATTTGGTTTTCCTGATCCTTACGAGACACCCGTGGAGCGAGAAGCACCATTTTCCTTATAGTCGTTTGCAATTTTTGGGAAAGAATTAAGAATATTGCGTGTGTTTCACATTGAGTGGCTGTCAATCACTATGGAGAAATATCTCAGTAATACGATCTTGTGGTTAGCTGTGTAAGTAAGTAACCTAGCTAGCTAGCTTATTTATAGATGAGGTCACTATGGGTAGTGGTGGTGGTTATGTTGGCTGTAGAAAATGGATGCAATGGGTGTTTGGAAAAAGAAAGAATTGCTCTCTTGCAGCTCAATGATTCCATCAATTTCCCGAACGGCACTTCGTTGCCATCTTGGGAGGAAGACGATAACATAGGCTTCCCATTGGGAACATGTTGAGTGTAATTCCACTACTAATCGAGTTATCAAACTTGAACTCTATGGCGTAAGAGATGATCGGAGAGATGATTATTGGCATCTAAATGCCTCTATTCTTCTCCCCTTTGAATCACTCCGAAGCCTAGACTTATTTGGAAACCGATTGTGTAGTTTTGTCTGGAACGAAGGTATGGTTTCTAAGCTCATATATAGCCATCCGGGTTTGTACTATATTCTAGGGCACCAACAAAGATCAAAAGAATTGCTAAACCGGTCTGAACCAAATCCAATCATACATTTTGGTCCGGATCCATGGATTTGTGGGTCAGACATGACTTTAAAAATTTGAGAACCTTGGTTTATTGTTTGGTCCAGAAATTTTTTCTCTAGAATCATAGATTAAACGAACCAGGCTGTATATACATACGCGTACAATCTATCTATACTATATATTATAAGAATGTAGTTACCAAGAATAAAACGAAACTCTCTCCTTAAAACTCTCTCCTAAATACAATTTTCTCATTTTTTCATTCAATATTCTACATTTTTTACAAAATGTAAAATACTTTTATTTTGTATGAAAATGAAACTATGTGCAATCAATCACTAACAAATACTTATTGAAACCTATCTCTCTCTTTTTATTTCTTTATTTTCTTGTTGTTGTGGAATTTTCTTAATTATTTGGAAAAAATGGAGTCAATTCCAAGTGCCACACACGCCGATCCATCGATATATAGGAATAGGACAACAGGAAAAAGTTCCATCTGATTAGCGAGCACTTGACTATCAATTGAGAGCCAAAACAAGTAATTAAGGGTAAAACCAGAACTGAACTGTGGTTTCCGGATTAATTCGGTTCGCTCCATAGGTTTTTTGGTTTTCAACACGGTTTCGACTTTTTAAGAATCACAAGTAACGATTTGGTCCACAAATTCCAAGAACTAGACCTTGCACCGTGATGTTGACCTTCTATTGCTCCGTTTGCTAGCACTTATAATCTAACTTATTTTGCCTATTTGCTTTAAAAAGTTAATGAAGGGTACGTGTTTGTTACCATTATGAATAGTCACTTATTTGGCTTTTCTAGCATATCAAAAAATTAGATTATTTCAAACTCCAATTTGAAGTATTTTTGCTTATCACAAATAATCCTAAAGTGAATAAGTTATTCTTATCCCCTCCCTAATATTCCATATCGGATTATCCGTCGTTTTACCTTATCCCCTCTTTAATATTCTCTTCAATTTTTTGACCACTAACAAACTAGTTGAGGCCAAAACAAGAAAAATAAGTTGAATCTCAATTCAGAAATGAAATTTCCTATACCCATTTGTTTCTCTCGCAGGTATTGGAATAGTGGTGGATTTGAGTAATTTGGAGGAGCTTGATCTTCGCTTCAGTACTCTTGATAATAGCATTCTACCGTCTTTGAACAAGCTTTCAAACCTGAAGATTCTAAATTTGGCCGGAAACAACTTGAATGGGTCAATTTCTACTAAAGGTAAATTTAAAATATATACGTCAATTTTGTCAAATAGAAAACTGTAAGTCAGAACACTATCTCTGGTTTTTTTTTCCCCTAAAAAATGCTTTGCACAGAAATTCGAATGCAAATGTAACCTTAGCCGTCCGATATTTGTCCCCCATGCATCAAATGGCTCGAAACACACATGTATCTAGATCTGCTCTTTCTTTCTTCATTCACAGTAATTTTTTGTATGTTGTCCTTTTTCACATGTTTGATGGTTTGTTCCACATTTATATTTCTTTACCACAGAATTTGGTAGCTTGAACAACTTGAAGGAGCTGGACTTGAGCTCAAACGAGGTTGTCAGTATCATAATGGTCGATGGTATGGAACATAAATGTTAACAAGACTTCTTTTCTCTATCTTTATTTTGATAGCCATCACGAAGAACAGTAAGATCTTAATGTTTGTGCAAGAAATAGAATATAGAGCAACCCGTCGATGTAGTTGAGCAATTTGGCACAATCCATACTACTCCTATCTATTATTATACCACTAATAAATGTGGTACCTTTCAATCAATTTGTCCTTGATCTACTATTCTATAGGTTCACAAGAAGAATCAAAAATATTGAACACGTTAGAGGTTCTTTATTTGAGTTCTAATATCTTGGATGACACTATTTGGTCATTTTTGGGAGAGTTTTCGTCTATCAAGACACTGGATTTGAGTGATAATTATGACTTGATTGACACTGGATTTGAGTGATAATTATGACTGGCATGCGGCTGTTCACAGTAAGGGCACCTCTTATCTAAAATTTCCTTATACTAACATTATTAGCACCTTCGATTGCCTCCCTTTTATCACAAATTTCTTCCATGCTAATTTTGATAAACCACTTAATACAGACTTGAAAAACCTCAGCAGCATTGAAAATTTGTTCATGGATGGTGCTATACTCGACAACGATTTTCTTCGGAGTATTAGAGTTATGACATCCATTCAAGCATTGTCCGTGATAGATTGTGCACTCGATCGTGTTCGGCCAATTACAGGTAGAATGGAAAATTGTTGTTCTACTCTCCCTCCTCCAAATTGAACGAGAGAAAAAAGAAACAAAATGATTTCGTATGTTCTTTTTCTTTTAAATATTGTATCAAGCTTAGCTTTTAAATGTGTTCCATGTGTTTTTTAAGGGCTGTGTGAGTTGAAGATTCTTCGGGAGCTTGACATCGCAGGAATTGGTTTTGGGGGCACCATACCATGGTACCTAGTGAACTTAACATCCCTTCGACTACTGGATATCAATTCCAATCGGTTTACTGGAAATATTGCTCTGTCTCCACTTATTATGACATCCCTCGAGTACCTTGCAATTTCAGATAATGACTTTGAAATTCCAATCTCATTCAAGTCATTTTTTAACCACTCCAAACTTAAGTTCATTGAGAGCTTGAATAACAAGTTGTTGGTAGAGGAGAACTTTCTTACCACATCCCCAGCTTTCCAACTAATCGTTCTTTGTTTGTCAAATTCTGAACATAGAACACTTTTTGTTTTTTTTATCAGTCAATTCATTTCACAATACCTGAAGGTAAAAGCCCAAAGGCTACAATGATTTCATCAGAAAATAAAGGAAAGAATCAAAACTACTAAAACCTAGACATGAAGCGCATCCACTGGAGGCTCCTAAGCACATTCTGCCAAAGGCAGACCATACATAAATGCAAGGTAATGAACCAGTCTCCGATTTTAGTAGTAAAGCTCAAAGGGACGCCCAGCTCAAACCATAACTCTAAGCACGGATGAAATCTGTTCCAAAACTAGAACAGCCGCCGACTGCACCACTGCCAGAGACCACACCGCACTAGCGAAACCCATTTCACCGGTGAAGACGAACAACCATAGTCCAGAAATGGAGAAAAAAAGAGCAAAAAACAAGAAAACTAACCTAGGCTTATTCGCCCACCACCACACCCTCTAGATCTGCGGAAACCCAGACTGGAAACAGAGCCGAACTGGGAAAACCGGCCAGCCAGTAGAACCGGAACAGGCCGGAGACAAAACTAAAACAAAAACCTCAAACTCACCCACAACGTTATTGGCCCAAATCACCACCGCTGGCTGCTGCCTTCCAGATTAGAGAGGCTTTGGATGAAACCAAACCGAAAATGGGCCAAAACAGCCACTGGCCGTGACCCTTTCGCCGATTGCACTGCACAAATCCACCATCGAGGAGGCGACACAGGACGGAGAAGAAGGGAGGAGGTGAGTGGGTGGAGAGAGAGGGGTGGGGGGGTGGGGGGGGGGGTGGAGGAGGCGCCGCCCCTCCCCCCCTCTCTGAACATAGAACACTCATAAGATCATTTCTCAATTAACTTTCTCTACCATCAACATGATCTTAGAATGGTTAAGCTCTCTCAAATTGGTGTCAGTGAGAATTTTCCAAATTGGTTGTTGGACAACAATGCAAGGATGGAAACACTTATTCTATCTCACAATTCATTGGGTGCATGGCCCATTACTATTGCCTTCACATCCTATGAGAAATCTTTTAGTATTGGATATCTCCAACGTCAATCATCTGGAGGGATTTATTCCTTACAAAATAGCAATTTCTTTCCCGCGCGAGTTTAGACCTCCTGAACATGTCTACAAACCACTTTAAAGGCAACATTCCCTCTTTGTTCCAGGACATGATTGCTCTGGGTACGCTAGACTTATCCAACAACAACCAATCTGGTGAAATACCGGTGCATTGGCCATAGGTTGCCTCAACTTGTTTGTCTTGAAACTATCAAATAACTCCTTGAAAGGCCCAATACTACCCCGTAAAAACAATTTGACCAACTTGCGAGCGTTAATTTCCGACAACAATGCTTTCACAAAAATTCCGCCTAACTTGTCTAAGAGCCCTTTGGGGGAGTTAAAAATTAGTGCAAATCAATTGGCAGGAAAGATTCCTGGGTTGATTGGGAATATATCATTATGGTTACTAGCCATGGCCGGTAATCATCTTGAAGGTCCTATTCCAGTTGAATTTTGTCAACTCAATGACCTCCAGTGGTTAGATCTTTCATAATATAATATTACCGGGGCTGTACCATCTTGCTTCAATTCATCATACATCTATAGTATTCGGTTGTCCAAAAATAGACTAGATGGACCTTTTCCAATGGCCTTTCAATATTACAGCTATTTAAGGGTCCTTGATCTCTCTTATAACCAATTCAGTGGTAATATTAGAACTTGGATAGGAAGCCTTCCCTGGCTTACGGTTCTTCTCTTGCAACATAATTACTTCCAAGGCAATATCCCAAAGGAATTGTGCCACCTATCTAGGTTAAACTTGATTGATCTTTCTTTCAATAATCTTTCTGGCAACATTCCTGCTTGTGTTAGTAAAATTACCTTCGACGGAATGGGACCTGTTAATAATTTTGACAGCAATTTTTTTTATTACCCATCTCAAGACCAATCATGGTTGCCTGATCTGAGGATGGTGTTACCGAAGTGGATAGAAAGTCGAGATCAATCATGGTTACCTGATCTGAGCATAAAGTTACCGAAGCAGATAGAAAGTCGAGCTCGGATTGAGGTTGAATTCAGTAACCGAGAAACGGTAGTAGACTTTGCAACAAAGGGAATGTCTCCTTATCCTACAAGGGAATTGTTCTATACCTTTTCTCAGGTATCAATCTCTCCCACAATAGATTGACGGGCCCCACACCACCTGAAATCGGAAACCTTAGCCATATCAAAGTGTTGAACTTGTCCCACAATAACTTCACCGGAACAATCCCTGTGACATTTTCAAACTTGAAAAGCATAGAAAGCTTGGATCTTTCCTACAACCGCCTGCGTGGGAAAATCCCTTCTCAACTTACAGAGTTATATTTCTTGGCTGTTTTCAATCTGTCCTACAATAACTTGAGTGGAAGAATGCCTCCAAGAGTAAACCAATTTGGTACTTTTGAATCAAGTAGCTACGTTGGAAATTCCCTTCTTTGCGGGGAACCACTGCCAAGGAAGTGCAATGCAACTGATTGATCACCTCCATTGACACCAAGAGCAGTTGTCAATGATACCGAAGAAGATTCTGGTTTCATTGACATGGATGTGTTCTACATGAGCTTTGCAGGGTCTTACGTAACTGTGGTCTTGACAATTGTGGCGATTTTGTTGATAAATCGATCCTTACTAGCGAAGGGCATGGTTTCATCATGTCGAGGTTTAATTTTCCTCACCTCCTGCTACTACTTCGTTGTGGAAAATCTCATGGGGCGCAGGCATTTTCTTTGGAAATAAGCAGCCATCTCTCTCAGCATGTGGTGTGGAAGGTTAATATGTATTCTACCCGGTTTCATTTGGATTGTGGTTTGTACGGCATAAATACATCTTTTTAAATCTCTTTTAGTTGTACTTTGTACAGGTTTGTACGGCATAAATAAATCTCGGTTTTGGATGCGAATGAAGAAGTTGGTGAGAGCAAATACCCTGCTGTCTTCACCAGGAAAAGTAGGATCTCTTGTTATAGCCTTAGGGGTGTTTAATTAGAAACGACAACGGTTTAACCAATAGTTAACGTCTGCGGGACTTCAGCCAATGGTCCCAAAAGACTTAAATGTGCCTTAATTGATTGTGGAACTTTGCCCCTAAACTTGGATGATGTGAGTTTTTTTTTTTTCCTTTGTGAGATTTTTTTTCTAAAAATCTGAAGTTGAGTTCTGTGCATCTTTGCCGTGAGGTTTTTCCTTTTTATGAACATCTATTCTGAATTTCCTTTCGAGTGTTTGAGAAGAAAAGCCATATATGCTTTCAAAGCATTTTTCTCATATTTCAGAATCTTCACTTCATAGTCTACATTCTCCACAATCTTAGAAACCTGAATGACATCAAACTTTGGTGGAATTTCGTTTCCAACTAATGGGTGTTGGAATAAATTTGGTGATAAATTTGACTCATGAAATCTATCTGCTTTTCAAGAACTTGCATGGGTACTTACAAGAGGAAGTGAAGATGTACAGACTACAGAGCAAAATGTCCAACGGTGCATCGCTTTGAGCAAAGCAAAATTTGAAGAAACAAAAGGGAGAATTCGGAAATATGTTATTTTAGACATGTGGAGTATAAAATTTTCATAATTGACATAGAATTTTTCCAACGGATCAAAAAAAAAACAAAAACATAGGATTTTTCCAAACTTTTGTCACAAATTAGTTTGACACCGTCAGTGCACTTGCTCTAAAATATCCAACAAATATACTTATTATTACTCCCCCGATCTAGCATTTGGGAGCCTTAAAATTTCTGAAGCAACTTGTCAGGTTTTTGATTTACCGATATAGTACCTACTTCCAATGACCCAGATCAATGGAGATCGCCATTATTCTTGATTTCTCCCGTTTTTATTTCTTGTTTTTGGTAAAATCCGTTTCTTTTTCTCCTTCTTTGTGTAAAGATTAACTTAAAAATGGAGGAGATAATGCCACAATACTTGTTATATATTGAGCTCCGGTACTCCTTAGGCTGTCACCCTCCGACTCAAATAACTCTATCCTTCTCTCAATTCCTTTAACTCTGTATCCAACCTCAGTGATGGAGCCAGCAATGAAGGTCAGTGGGGGTAACTATTTCCTACAATCTAACAACGAATCATATACGCAATGGACAATGTGCAATGTGCAATAGATATCAAGACGTACTTTTTATCTGATACGTTTCTATGGGAGATTGAAAAGTGAAACAAAAAATATGTTTGTTTATTTTCCTGAATTTTGTAAAAAGAGCCTTTTGTGAAGAAGTATCTCTATCACTTGCGAAAATTCAGTAGGGCACACTTGATCCACCAAAGTCTAGCCTGATAATTAAACCGATTAATCAATCTCACCGTCCACAAGGGAGGGGGCAACCAAAAGTACAGCACAGGAGGAATCGATAGGAAGTGAAGGAAAGTCGAACTCGAATACCAACCAAACAATTTCCGAAGCACCAAAAAAAAAAAAAAAAAGAATTCCAACCAAAGATTTCCTAAGGCTCCTAAATGCAAGGTGACTTCGCCAACCCCTTTGGGTTTCTCCCTCCTCTATGTTCATGGGAAAAATTTTAGTATCCAAGGTCCATCTCCACCACACATTAGCGAAAGAAAATGGTTCTAAGAGCATCCACATTTGAATTTCTAAAATATGTTTGTTAATCTATACTACTTCTTTTAAATGTACGAAGGTATTTCCTACTCTCTTTTTTCCACAAATGCCCCTGCCACTTGCAAGTAATTCTAGCCCCACCCCACAACTCTTCTGAACCGTTACAATGTAGAAACGCCTCTCCTCGCCCTTGCCAAACCTCTCCTCTCCCTTGCAAATAACCTCTGCCCACCTCATCCCAACCGTTACAGTGCAAAATCCCAACGCTTTTACCATACAAAACCACAATTGCCTCTCTTGGTCCCCCCAAAAAAACTTTACACCCTCCCTCCACCAGCCCGTGTTCTCTACAATCGCCGCCACTAACGGCCGACCAAGGCTCCAACTACAAACAACATATCGGAAGTCCAATACAGGTAAGGCATGCATTCAACTTTCTCCTTGCTTTCTTCCCTGCCTCACTTATGTCGACAACTGCATTCAACTTTCTCCCTGCCTCACTTATGTCGACAACTCCGTGGACCATAATTTCGCCCACAAACTGTTTGACAAAATATACCTTTGAGTTATTTGACAGACCAACTAATTTTGACAAGAAAGAAGAAATTAGTACATGGATACACCAAAAGTTGTTGCCTGTCCATACAAACATTTCGATAGTTTAACAGTAGATAATAATTTCGAGTCTTGGATTTGTCGAGATGAAAATGGCAAAATGAAATTACATGCATCCTTGTTTTTGGCCTTTTTTATGACTCACATGTTCGGGCCAGCGTACACCTCGACTCATGTGTTTGAATTTGAGATCTTAGAAGGGTGCAAACCACTAAGTCTCAGCCTACTTTCAAATATTATGCATAACGTTTTTGTGGTCATTAATGATATCAAAAATGCTTTTATGGTTTAAATTAAATTTTCATCGTTTGCCTCAGTTGAACAAGAAGTTTATTGACTCATTTGCATCTTGTCATAGTGATTTTGGGACTAGGTGAATGAATCGACTAATTTGCATTTGCATTCTGTCATTGTGATTTGGGGACTCATTTGCACGTGGCATATAGACTATTTATAAATCCTGCGTTATTTACACAAAAATAAGCTTGTAATGAAAATTCAAAAATTTCCAAATAACAACATAAATGGAAGTTCACTCGAAGGATTCGTTTTGCTCTGGATCACTCGTATGACAAAAAGTGTTAAAATTTTGGCCCAAAGTTGTGTGTTTAAGAGTTATTAGGTACAGAATGCGAAAGTGGTACATTTTTAACATTGTTAAGATATTTTTTAAAACTGTGTTTAAGAGTTATCAGGAATGAGAAAGTGGTACATTTTTTACATTGTTAAGATTTTATAAGTGTGTTTGTTATTCTAATATAGGAGACTAATCCAATGACGTATGAATTAGATCTAAAAATGAATCAAGAAAACGATCATTTGAACTTGGTCCTTGTGGAGCGAAAAGGAGGCTATACTGAATCTGCATGGCCCGAAAAAGAGTGGTTAAAAAAAAATAAGAAAAGAGTTAATGGGACACACGCAATAGTGCTGTCTTATCTCTCTCCTTCTCTTTGCTCTCTCCTTCAGTTTCGGACTCCTGCATGCCCATATTAATCGTAGGATAATGCTATGGCCTCTGGCCTATGGTACTCACCTGGCATAACCACTCGAATCCATAACATTAACAAGTCGAAGGTATAACAATTTTCAAAATATCATAACATTGGAAAAATAATTTTGGCCCTCCATATTTTTATAATGACACTCTAAAATTTATCTTTTAGTGTGGGGTAGTCCTATGGTACACACCCCTTATTAGGGGGTGTACCGTACGCACTATGATTTTAAGCCATTGGATTTCAAAGTGAATAATCCGGACCACCCATTTATTAAATTAATTAATAAAATAAAAAAAGGGCTTAGCAGGTAACAAGTTGTTCTCTCCTCCTTAATTTTCTCTCTCTCCCCCTCATATCTAAAATACTACAAATTATATAACATAACTATAATTGTTATGACAACACAAAAAATTGACAATTTCTTACGATAATGTGTCGTACCAAAAGAAATCGATCAAAAGATACTAGATACAAGACCAAAATATGTCGTAACACAATCAATAATTATTATACCTCCTCATCGGCTCCCTAATTCAATAAAAAAAGAATATTTTCATCCGATTAATGGTCTAACGATAAGCGATGAACTTCATTCTTGGTACATTTGATCGAATTCATATTCTATAAAAGATAGACGGGTCCGATTGAACAAAAACGGCTTACATGAGGCTCAGTTGGGGCATTATTAGATATTAATATGCATTTGGATACATTAAAAGTCTTTCGATTACGTAGTTGTCAATATCCGATAATCTCTAATTTTGGTGACAATGCTGAATATCGTATAACTTGGCATCCTAACAGTCTTGATCGATCATTCTAAAAATACACTCACTAACGACATTTAGATTGTACATTCAATTTATATTTGATATGAAACCTAGTCATCTGTTGTAGTTGAATGTAAGGTAGCCATGTGACCGTGACGCAATAATGACGATTAATTTGGGTATAGTACTTACTTTTTGGTGAATTTCTTGGATGAAAAATTTGAGCGAGAACATCATTTTTACTTTAAATTATTGAGGCATTGTGTAGGGACAAATAAAAATTTGAAAAAATAGTGTGAAGGGAATCGAAAATTAAGATAATATGGTGGAAAGTTTAAAATTTGAAAAAATAATGTGGCAGGAAGTGAAAATAAATAGTGGTATGGTATTTTGCTGATTATAACTATCATTAACTGAACATTTTGAATTGAATTTTTTTTATATGATACGTTGTGAGTATGAAAACGTCAATTTATGATATTGTCATAACAAATTTGGTTATATTACTGAATTTATGGTTTGATATTTTGCTGATTATAACTATCGTTAACTAAACGTTCCGATTGAATTTTTTTATACGACACGTTGTGAGTATGAAAGCGTCAATTTATGGTGTTATCATAACAAATTTGGTTATATTACAGAATTTGTGGTATGGTATTTTGCGCATTATAACTATCATTAATTGAACATTTCAATTTAATTTTTTTATACGACACGTTGTGGGTATGAAAACGTCAATTTATGGTGTTGTCATAACAAATTTGGTTATATTACAGAATTTGTGGTTTGGTATTTTGCTGATTATAACTATCGTTAATTAAATTTTCCGATTGAATTTTTTTTATATAATACGTTGTGGGTATGAAAACGTATATTTATGGTGTTGTCATAACAAATTTAGTTATATTACAGAATTTGTGGTTTGGTATTTTACTGATTATAACTATCGTTAATTGAACATTCCGATTGAATTTTTTTTTATACGACACGTTGTGGGTATGAAAACGTCAATTTATGGTGTTGTCATAACAAATTTGGTTATGTTATTGAATTTGTGGTATTTTACAAATATTTTTTGTTTAGGTATAACAATTGTTGATTCTAGTACGACATATTTTGATTTTATTACGGAATATCATACGCGTCAGAATTTTTGGTACAACTCATTTTGGTAAGATAATGCCAATTTATGGTGTTGTTATAATATTTGTGGGTAGCATTATTTAATTTGTGATATTGTACACATATATTTGGTTGAAGTACATGTATTATGATTTCTGGTACGAATAATTATGATTTTATAATAATAATATTTTTTAATTATGGATAACTTGCTAATGACCTGTTTAACAGGTAAATTTTAAAGTAAAAGTCGTACCTACCATCAAAAATATGCATTAGAAAACCACAAATCGTCATAATAAAAATTATAAATTGTCATAACTTAGACATACGGTATACCCTGTGTACCATAGCTTCTTCCTTTAGTGTGTCTTGCTATGCATAACTTTTACACAAAAAGACAAATTTTTGAATGTTATCATAAGTAATGGATTGACAAAATCATTTTCCAAAACATTTTTACTATGGTGTACTGTTATTATGGTGTCCCCCAACAAAATGAAATAACATAATCACGCAAAGACATAATATTAACCGGGGATACTAGTTTTACCGTTAACTGAACTGTCTCCCCCCCCCCCCCCCCCCTCTCTTTCGGGTCCCACAAAACAAACTCTAGCCATATATAACAAATGTTCAAAATTTGATACTAAAAAATTGGAACTAACAATGTCAAATGAAGCCTAAAATTATGAAATTTCTTTTTAACTGACTTAAGTCTTACACCAAAGATGTCTAAAACACTCAAATACAGATCTTTGAGCTTGAGGAGCACTGCAACGTCCAACTTTTGGTTGGATTTCCCTCCCCCTCTCCTCATTTTGATGTACCCTTTGTCTCAAGATTTCTTAATAAAACTTTTTTTGCTGATAAAAAGAAAAACATGTATTGCACCAAGGGTCGGCTTTCGGTGGAAGCCCAAGAAAAATGAAGGTTCAGGCCCCAAAAAAAATTAGGGCTGCTCAAAAAATCCGGTGAACCATGAAATCGATCCGGACCGAATCGATCCATACCTTTTGGATTTTGTCCATGGATTAATGGTCCAGACACGGATTGAAAAATTAGAAAACCGTGACTCGCGGTTCGGTCCACGGATTTTCATTACGAAACCGTGGATTAACCGAACCGGACCGTGAGCTATTTATTTTATATAAATAATATATATATGTGTGTGTATTTATATAATAAATTGTTAGTAATGTTAATACTTTTTTCCACCAATTTTAGTATTTTATCTTAATAATGGGACTAGTAAATGAACATAAAATATAATGAGTAAATCGTAGTTTTTTTTGTATAAATTACGGGTAACCCTAGTTGAGTTTCAATAGTTTATTTTTTTTCCAATTATTTTATGCTATGTAATGTATTATAATGAGACAATCCTACTAGTGTTTTAGATTCTTTTGAATTTGATTTCTAAAATAAGCCTTTGGTGGTTTATGTAACAAGTACTTTCTGGTGGTGTTAAACTTAATTCTGAATGTCACCCTCTTCTCTTTTATTGTGGGATAAATGCTTGAGATTTATTTTTGCTAAAATTCGTGGACAAAACCGTAACCGATCCACAAGTCACGGATCGAATTGGAATCGGACCGTAGGACTTTTGGTTCAGACATGGATTTCATTTTGTAAAAACCGTGACTAGCGGTTCGGTCCTTGAATTCCTAGAAATCCAAACCGAACCGGACCGCGAGCAGCCCTAAAAAAAATGTTTCAACGAGGGGCCCGAAAATATTTAAGCCCCTTAATATCTATTATACCAAAGGAAAATGATTTTGTCACTACCTTTTTTGTTAACGCTACTTTCCTGCGAGTGTATTTTTGCACCAAAAATACACTTGCAGAGGAGTTGCGTTAACAAAAAAGAAAATGACAAAATCAGCAGCCATGCCAAATTATCTTTGAGTTAATTATCTTTGAGTTTAAGACTGCCTATATATCTACAAAAATTGTCACAACCGGAATTTTTGGGGCCCAAACAAATGTGGTGGGCCGGTGGCAATAGTGAAATTACAAATAATTTGATGCCCAATTTTGAAACATAATTTGACGCACAGCATGGTACTGTGCAGCTGGTGCACAGTACCAACCCCTAATCTGATTGGAAGAAATGGTGTGTGCCGTGTTAAAGAGGCTGAGATGGGATGGACCAATTAGTATTATCAACTACTTAATTTGACGAAGACGAAGACCAGGACTACAGAGTTGGACCCATTGAACATATGAATTAAGTACCAGCCGCCAAGCTCTTTTAAATTTCATCATTCTTTTTTCAAAGTTGTTTATAATGTACATATTGATGAGTATGGATCTGTTATCAAAATTCTTGTTTTCTATCCAATCGACGGAGAATCGATGGGAAAATTGTTTCGTAAGCTTGCTGGAATGTGGGTGTGGAAAGTGGAGTTTGGTTCCTTGCCGTATTTCAGGACTTCTCTGGAAACAAACAATGAAGTGGACGAAGTATGGAAGAAGATTAACAAAATGGACTTTATTAACCCTCGAGGTAGAAGAACAATCAATCGAGATGATTGAGTGAACGATTACAAGTTAATTCTACTCCTAGAAAAGAAAAGATAAAGGCCTGATTGGCGTTGTTTTGTGTCCCCTTTGAAACTGCTAATAACTTGTATTTAAATAGGCCTTTTTGCATTACATTTGAATTCAAAACTTCCCTCCAAAGTGGCAGTTGATAATTCCTTGAATTCTGATCATGGATCTCCTTCAACTGCCAATCATGCCCACGTTGAGAAAATAATCTCGTTGATTGCAGTTTCCATCTTCTTCAATCGTGGAGTTATGGGATCCGCCTCCATTTGACATTTGTCACCTAATCGACGGTCAAAAGTGTCAAAAGAACATGCCACGTGTAGGCCAATCGACGGACAAGACTTTTTTTTTTTTTTTTATAGTTTCACCATCGATTTACCTCCATTCAGAATTATTACGTTAAGTCCATACTATCTTCATATTTGCCTATTTTTACCCCTGCCACGTGTCACCTAATCGACGGGTAAAAATATAAATATTATTTGTGGTACAAACAATGCCCCCCTTATTTGTTTGAGTTAAAAGAAATCGTTTAACTCAAATAAATAATTCCTCCACCTTTTCCAAATGGCGTGTTTAGTACACGGGGCTCTTCCAACGTATATATATTCTCTTGTTTGTAAAAATTAGGGCACCGTTTGAAACCATCAACACCTGAATTGATAGCGCGCAAGAAAGCTCCCCAAGGCAAAGCGATGGCTTCCAAAACTTCTTCAAAATCGTCGACCCCTCGGTCAACTCAGCAGAAAACATCAAGTTCTCAGAAAACAGAGACCCCGACTGAGTCCTATCCTCCAAGGTATCCCCAATGCCTACGGGAGGCACCACAGTTTCCTCTCTATTTTATTCCCGTGGTTGGTTATCCCTCTAGGTTCATACTGGGCCCTATTTATGCTCCAACCCCTCCTGATTCACTACCAACCTTCTATCCAGTGAATTTTGATGAACCCTTGCTCCTTTCACTCCCAGGTCTCCACCGCACTGGTTGGAATACCAGAGGGACAATCCGATCATGGCCCTCTGTATTCCCATCTTGGACAAAGTGGGTAGACTGCATGAGGGGATACCTACACCTCTCGTGGCGTGCCATGGGCATTTATGAAGCCATAGATCTGTCTACACAGGCTTTTGAGTTTAACCCTAATTTGATCGCTGCTGCTGCCTGTTTTTGGTCCGTTTCATCCAATACTTTTGTTTTTCCGTACGGCCCTATGAGTCCCACAGTTTTGGACATTGCTCATTTGACTGGTCTACCATGCATAGGTGTAGAAGTTAATGCTGCCTTGGATCACCGTCCTTGTGACCCACCATTTGAGACCTCTACTGATAGTTCATGGAGTTATTCGCACTTTATATCCCTTTTTTGCACTTCTGATCTCAGAGAGCCATCCTTTACTGAGAAAGTAGCATTCTACTTGTACTGGCTTAATAAATACATGCTATGTGTGTCTGGCTTAAAGATCACCAAAGAATATGTCCGTTTAGCCATTTGTTTAGCTCAGGATGCCCAACTTGCTTTGGCTCCCTTTATACTAGGGACACTATATAAAGGGCTGTGGACATTTACAAATAATAAGATCACCAGCAATTGTGGTGGCCCTTTTTGGATTATCCAGGCGTGGCTGTATGCCTATTTTCCATTTATTAAACCCTTGAGTTATTTTCCAAGAAGGAAAGATGGGGGTCATTGTTTAAGCTACGCAGAATATTTTTTAACTCATGAGCCCAGACATGAGGATTCATCCTTTAAGAGGTACTTTACAGCTTTCCATAGCCCTCTTCTTGAGGAATATCCTACCTGGCTGCCTTTCAAGGATTGCAAGTACTCGTCATCACGAATGATTGAACCCATCCTCAAATTTCTGGTGCCAGCCCAAACAGTTAATGAATTTTGGGCTAGTGTTTTGATATCAAGATTCCTGTCGATAGGATTCTCCCCGTCGACCACACGTTTCTCCAATTGTAGCTTCGAAATTTATATGCCAAATCAGTGTGCGAGGCAGTTTGGTCTAACACAAGGGATCCCCGTCCCTCATTCTCATCCGAGGATTAAGGACTTAGCCAAGACGAGGCCAGTGGTGACCCAAACTTCTCTAATCACAGAACTGATTGGACAGTTCCAAGGCATCAAGGCCAGTTTCCAGCTTGCAAGCTTTGTGGCCGAACCTTCTCATACTCCAGAATTTAAATTGTTTTGGGATTGCATCAAACCTACCATCTTTAACAAGGATTTGAGCAACTGTCTCTTGAGACTTGATCCTGAAGAATCCTCGTCAGGTATCTTTTCACAAAATTATCCTTCTTTATTCTATAGATATGGGATCCTAAACTCATTAATTATTTCTCATTGTTTTAGTCTTTGAAGAAACTCACGTTTCAAGAAGCCATAAAGGCCAAGACAAAGGAAAGCAACCTGAGGTCTCACTTCCCTCAAGGAAAAGAAGCAAGACCTACCAAGCCCGAAGTACTTTGCAAGATCCTCCACTGATGGCGGATGCAATGAAAGGTCTTGACTCGCCTTATCGACAGGCCAGTTCCCCAGAAATTGCTGAAGATTCTGAGATACTAGTGACATTTAAAAGGGTAACAAATTCATCTTTCTGTCAATTTATCTCTCTGCCAATTTAGACTATAAACATCATATGCCATTCCTCCTTTATTGATTTATTTCTTTCGTCCTTTAGAAAACAAAGAGGAGACTGCAATTAGCACCCCAATCGGATGATGAATGCAATAAAGATGAAGGTACGACCTCCAGCCAATTTAATTCAATTCCTCCTCTATTGATCAGTTTGATCTTCCAATTAATGCTTCTTCATGTCTAACATGTCCAGCACCAATTGTGGATGAAAATGTCAAAATATCTGACATGGACCACGAATCAACCTTTCCAGAGGTTCAAACAATTGATCCAATTACTGAGCTTCTCTTGAGTTCAGTACCACATTCCCCTGTGACTCTGGGAACTGATCCCCCTGTGGAAATAGAGACCATATTTGTTGAGCAACCTGAGGCTCATTCTCCTACTGAAAGAGACAGAACACTGGAATCTCCTTCTGACCAATCAAGACTTTCTTCTCCTATCCAAGAGGATTTTGTTTCAGAGCCTGTAGAACCATCGATTGAGGCTACTGAGCTCTTAGAGCAACAGCAAGTTGAAAGGGAAGTACTCACTCCGGAGTTGATCCACATCCCCACTACTCCAATAACTCCTTCTTCACCTGCCCATGGGGCTGATGCTGAGTTGCCCATCGATTCACCTAGTCCTGACTTGGACCTTATGCTGACTAGAACCAAGCAATACTCTGAGTTCTATTCCAAGTCCATTTCTGAGTTTTCTGAATCTCTAACTTCTCCACCATCCTCTGAGCTTAGTGAGGAAACAAAGAATGAGATAAAAACCTTTTTTGAGCTACTGGAACTTCCACTGCTGGAGCTTGCCACCACACACTCTGTAGTTTTTTTCTAGTTGTGTTGCTTCTTTGATATCCAAGAAAGTTTTCCCATTGTCTGAGCAAATCAAGCTCGAGGAATTTGGCTCAATTGTGAAGGAAAGTCTGACAATAGCTGCCTACTGTCAGAAAGAGATGAAAAGCAAACAGGACACCCTTGATCAATTTGCAGCCATCTCCACCAATTTGGACACAATGGGGGACAACATACATCAACTGAAAGACGAGTTACAAGAGATTGAGGATGAGAAGGCTGCCCTTCTTGCTCGCCTGAGTCAGCTTGATGATCAACAGAAGGTTTTATTGGCACGCAAGGCGTTGATCAGTCAAGAATTGTCCAAAGTCTCTTGTGATGAACAAAGTACTAAGGCCATCATTGCTATGGCCAACACTGATCTCATAAAATATCAGGAAAAATATAATGCTACAAATAGCAAGTGGAGCTATTTCTCCAAGCTATTCTTAGAAAATAGACTCAGGAATCAATGATTACTCCTCTTATCATTTTGGCCTCTATGTTTTAGGCCTCTTGTTAGTTGAACTTTGTATTTCCTTGCAATGCTTAACCTTATTTACAGGCTGTTATACTCCTTGTTCTGAAATATTGATATTAATTTTGAAGTATGTTTGTCTTATTTCTGTACTTATCTAAATTATTATAATCTCTTAGCGATTCACGTCCCTGATCGATAGGGAAAACAACCCTTTCTATTTATTTCTCTTTAATTTCGAAACAAAACCCGCTGGTAGGGTCTGTTCATAGGAAATCACTAAGCCACTATCCAAATCTATTTCAATCCTTGGTAATTGATATAAATTATGGCTAACTGTTTCCTTCTTTACCGATAGGATAAACCAATGACAAATCATGGAAGATACCAACCGTCATTTCCTCCACTTCTTGTTAGTGGGCACTGATCATGGGTAATAACTGCTTTTAATTAACTGCTTAGAAACTGAACCGTTGCCCATATTTTCCCTATAAAGTGGACCTTTGTGGGATGATTATACATCGGTCCTTCTCTTTTCAAATTGACCTCACATCTTGATAGTCAAATTAGCACCATGGACATCGATCTAAACACCCCTTCGCCTTCTCTTGATACCGTCGATCGGCCACTCTCTCCCACTACAGCCATTTCAGGCTGGGATGATCCTTTGCCTTCTAATCCCCCATCAAGTTGGGGAATCAATCCACCCACTGAAAGGGTGATCGTCAGAATGGAGGATCCTCCTCTATATCCGAATTCGAGTGTTCGACGTTCACACGTCAAAGTCAGTTACCAGTTTCCCTGGGTCAGAGAGGAACCCCAAGCAATGCTACTGGATTCACTACTTTCTATGCCGTATAGGCCAATGTCATTTCAACTGGCAGAGGCAGGTGGCAAGCCAAGCTTGGAGAATCATGAGTCCCTATTCAAGAGGGCCAAACATCAACAAGCTTATTGGAAGGAAATGGTGAGAAAGCCACAATTCCCCGTTGGCTTTTCTGATGACCAACCTGACATCTCTCCCCTGCCTGAGAACCCTGATTGGTTTCAAGAACTAGAGAGTTTGAGGTATAACCCTCCACTATCTCAAGCTCATGTTGGGTATTCAATTTATCGCGATTCTGACGAAACCACAGCTAAAGAGCTATTGGCGGCCTTTGCCTTTTTGGATGTTCACATACTGGAGGAACATGTCCCTTATTTGAACTTCTTATGGGCATGTGAAACCCTTCAATTTTATGAGAGTAGCCTTATTACCACTCATCTTCATGGGTTCAAATCATCTTTGCCTCTTATAAGGCTTTGGATGAAGACCAGCACTACTGCTTTTTATGATCCCTTTTGGGTTGATTATGAAATTCAGCAAGACAAAGTGGTTAAGCTTCATGACAAAGTATTAGACTTAAACCAATCCAATTGGGAGCTGCCACCAAATTCTTCAAAAGCTCTGCTCAAAAAGCATCAGAACTGGTTTCGGAGGAAAAACCACAAGAGAGCCCAACTCTTGGCTCAAGCTGAAAAGATGGTAATGGCCATGAGGCCATTAGTAAATAAGAAAATAAAGATGGATGCAGAGGCAATGGCTAGGGACAAAGAACACGCATTCCTAACTTATGCTTGGGAAAAGTTCCATGTTTTTGTTACTTGGAGTTTCCCACACTATTTTGAGATCATTCGAATTGATGCCGATGGCAACCCTATCAATGCCTGAATTTCCTTTCTAGATAGGAAATTTTATGTTTATTTCCTTTTATGAGCAGGAAATGTAACTTGTTTTATTATAATGAAAAGTTTAGCCTAGGTTTATAGGCTTTTAATGATGGTCTGTTTTAAGTCTGAATTATTATTTTTTTATTCGTCGATTTATGTTTTCACCCGTCGATTAGTTCCCAAGGGGATGGAAAATATGCTTTTAAATATTTTTCATTGATTGTTCTTTCATGGGCATTTCCAAGAATAGACTCTAATTGATAAGCACCACCTCTTAGAACTTTTAACACACGAAATGGTCCCTCCCAATTTGGAGACCACTTACCAAAATAACCTTTCTTTTTCTTATCTAAAGGCAAAATTGCCTTCCAAACCAAATCACCCTCTGCAAATGATTTCTCACGGACTCTTTTATTATAGACTCTTTCTAAACTCTTCTTCTGTGCTTGTATACTGTTTAAGCATCTATTCTGGACTCTTCCAGTCCATCCAATTCTTGATACATTGCTTCCTCAAAAACCATATTGTTTGGGTCGTAATGCATAGCCACTCTGTGAGATATAATATTAACTTCGACGGGTAAAACTGCGGCTTGGCCATATACTAGCTCATATGGTGTAGCCCTGGTACTCTCCCTCTTTGAAGTCCTATAGGCCCACAACACTCTTGGCAATAGGTTATGCCATTCTCTTGGATTGTCAATTATCATTTTAGATAAAGTATTCTTAATAATTTTATTTGTAGATTCTACTTGCCCATTCGCTTGGGCATAATAAGGAGAAGAATTCAAGACTTTAACTCCATATGAGTTAACATAAGTCATTACTTCATGACCATTGAACACAGATGCTTGGTCAACTGTAATTGTTTCAGGAATACCAAATCGACAGAAAATATGCTCCTCAATGAAATCAATCACTTGTTTCTGTGCTACATTCTTCAATGGGATGGCTTCTGTCCATTTTGTAAAATAATCCGTAGCCACCATTACATACTCATGCTGCTGAGAAGAATGAGGAACTATTTCTCCAATCATATCAATTGCCCACCCCCTGAAAGGCCATGGTTTAACAATTGATTGTAAAGGAAAAGCTGGAACCCTTTGAATAGGGCCATATTGTTGACATTTCTGACATCCCTTAGCGTATGAAATGCAATCTTTCCTTATTGTTGGCCAATAATAGCCATATCTTTTGAGTAACCATTTCATCCTCTCTCCAGACTGATGAGAACCACAAGTTCCCTCATGAATTTCACCCATAACCGTCATTGCTTGGGTTTTATCAATACACAACATTAATACTTCATCTGAAGATTTTCTGAACAAATCATTGCCTATGATAACATAATTTATGGCCCTTTGCTTTATATTTCTGTCTGTTTTCTCCTTTGGGTTCTCTAAAAATTTCCTTATTGGAAACCTCCAATCATCAACCAGATTTATTTCCATAACATCAAAATCATTACCATCTCTTTCAATAGAGAAAGGCAAGAATCTCTTTTGGACCTTTATTAATTTTTCATTTTGCCCTTCTGGAATCCTAATCCCAGAGGCAATTTGTGCCATTTGATTAGCATCACTATTCTCCAATCTAAAAACATGTTGTAAATGTATCTCATCAAAATATGTTATCAGAGTTTTAACTTTCTGCAGTTGTAACTCTAATAAAGGATGATTGCACTTATATTCTCCTGTTATCTGTCGAATTACCAATTGTGAATCTCCTGCTACATTTAAATATCTAATATTCAATTCTTTTGCAATCTCTAAACCGATAATCAAAGCTTCATACTCAGCTTGATTATTGGTCAGAATCCTGTTTTCATCTAACTGAAAAGAAAACTGTAAGAACTCTCCTTTTGGGGATGTAAAAACTACACCTGCTCCAACTCCTCTGTCAGTTTTGAACCATCGAATGATAACTTCCATGGTTTTATTTCAACCATGTGTATCTCAAATTCATCCTTTTCTATTAATATGTTAGGATGATCAGCTACGAAGTCAGCTAAAGCTTGCCCTTTTACTGCCTTTTGAGGCACGTACTGTAAATCATACTCTATTAATGACAACAACCATTTTCCTTGTTTGCCTCTTAATATAGGCCTTGTCAACATATTTAATGACATCTGTTTGTGCAATTACATGCACCGTCGATGGTAACATATAACATCTTAGTTTAATAGCAGAAAAATATAATGTTAAGCATAGCTTTTCAATAGGCTTGTATTTTATCTCACACTCATTTAATCTTCTACTAAGATAATAAATGGCTTGTTCATGACCATTTTCATTGTCTTGAGCCAAAAGACAACCAATCGACTGGTGTCCTGCTGATATATACAATTTCAAAGGTTTCCAAATATTGGTGGCATCAGAACAGGAGGCCTTACCAAGGATTGCTTCAAAAACTCAAAAGCTTTCTGATGTTCTTTTTCCCATATAAAATCTTTCTGAGATTTTAACTTTAACAATGGGGAAAAAGCAAGAGTTTTTCCAGACAAATTGGAAATAAATCTCCTGAGAAAATTTACCTGTCCTAGAAACTGTTGGAGTTCCTGTTTATTTGTTGGAGGCTGTTGCTTCTATTATAGCTTTTGCTTTTCCTTATCAACCTCAATCCCTTTCTTATGAACCAGAAATCCCAAGAAATTTCCAGCAGTAACTCCAAAAGCACATTTCATTGCATTCATCTTCAACTTATATTGTCTCATTCTTACCAAGACTTGTCTTAAAAAGTCTATATGCTCATCAAATGTGCGATTTTACCACTATATCATCAATATAAACTTCCATAAACCTTCCAATTAGGTCATGAAAAATCACATTCATTGTTCTTTGATAAGTTGCTCCTGCATTTTTTAATCCAAATGCCATAACCACCCATTCAAATAGTCCAATATATCCTGGACATCTAAATGCAGTTTTGTGTGTGTCTTCTTCTGCAATGAATATTTGGTTATATCCAGAATAACCATCCATAAAGGAAAGAAATCGATGGCCTGCGGTTGCATCCACTAAATGGTCTACAACAGGCATGTGATACTCATCTTAGGTGATGCTGTATTCAAATTCCTAAAATCAATGCATATTCTAACCTTACCATTTTTCTTGATTACAGGAACAATATTTGAAATCCATTCAACATACTTAACAGGCCTAATAAATTTGGCCTTAAATAATCGTTCCATTTCTTTCTTTACTTCTTTTTGAACCTCAGGTGTCATCTGTCTTGGAATCTGTTGATATGGAACAAAGTCCTCTTTAATAGGAATTTTATGTTCAACCAGTGATCTATTCAAACCAGGCATATCAGGATAATCCCAAGCAAAACAATCTTTGAATTCAGACAACAAATACTTCAAACGATCCTTCATTTCATCAGGTAAAGCAGCACATACATGAAGAATTCTAGGATCTTCCTCTGTTCCTATATTAAAATCCTCTAAAGGATCTTTTACCTCTGCTTTATAATCATCAAGTTTAGCAGGAGCAGCCTTAAGATCTTCCATAGCTAATTCCTTAACAGACAAAGGACTATCATCAACTACACAATCTGCCCAATTACAAGAAATAGGCTCATCAGCCTCTAATTTCCTAGATACAATGAAAGAAAATAATCTCTTAAAAGTAGCTTTTAAAGTAGCTAACTCTTCATTCACATGGCTACAATTGTCACTGATCATGAGAAACCTTTGATGTAGAACCACTAGACCTTAGTATCATGTTAGGTCTAACAAAATCTCTACTTATTTCCTTAAAACCATCTGCAATATATTTAAGGAATTGGCTTTCAGTAATGCTTATCCCCATCGATTTCACTTCTGAACCTTCCACCTTGATTGGCCATAAGTTTTCATCATATAGACCTGCTTCCACATTGTTGGTATCTGCTTTAAATGGATGTTTGTCTGCCCAGAAAATTTCCATACCGTCGATACCTTTATCTTCTCCTTGTTTCAGGAATATTAATGCCTGATGTAAAGAAGAAGGAACACACCCATTTATATGAATCCAATCTCTGCCTAACAAGGCATTATAATTGGAAGAAGAATCAATAACAAAGAAGGTAGTATTCATTTTCCTGTTTCCAACTTGTAATTGCAAAGAAATCACACCTTTAGCAGGTGCACATCCTCCTGCAAAGTTTCCAACTGTCACTTCTGTTGGAATCAAGTCTGACTCATTTTTATTCAAAACCTTCATCATTTTCGAAGGCAAAATATTTACTATAGCTCCATTGTCAATTAAAACCTTACTGATAGGTTGCCCATTAATGTGGACCATAATGTATAACGGCTTTAAATGCCTGACCAAGGCATTTTCAGGAGTCCTCAGAACAACCACATCTTTCCCTTTCATATCTTTCTCAATTTGAATAGACTTCTTTTCTGAGTCTTCTTTTTGCTCACTTACTTTTACTATAGCATCTGCTTTGTCTTCAACATCCCCTTCTAGGCTTGTAGGCTGATTAGGTTTTGCCTGAAAAGTTTTTGGCAAAACTAAAATCATGTTGCAATGAACTTTAGTAGGGGAAACTGACCCGAATTGAATTGTGTCCAACGCCTGACCAAACGTGGTAGACTTTTGAGAGTCTGCTTCATTCTTGTCATCTTTGAAATCTTCTTTCATCATGTCTGAACTGTTAACTGACAAAAGATCATCATCCTCATCATCTTCTAACAATACTTGTTGAAACTCTGCCATTTTCTTCTTTGAACTCTTCTTGAATTCTGCCTTTTGCTCCTTAATTGACAGAACAGGAGAAACACTTGAACTCTGCCCCCCAAGCCTTTGAGTGATGGCTGGTTTGATTGTTTGCCCCCCAGATTTTTCTGCCTCCTTTACTTGTTGTTTAGGCATTATCACAGGTGGTACAGTGGACTCCCTGGTCCATACTCGATTTGGAACTGCTCTAGCCTTCATTTCAGGCCATTGTGTTGAATCCATCATCACCTGTTGATCTCTCATTTCTCTTTCTGAAATCTTCCTTTGTAACCTTCTTTTTTGAGTATTGGTGATAGGCTCAAATTCCCGTACATTTGGGAATTTGGGATGTCTCACTGTATCCCATCCATGATGCTCCATATTTGGTGGAATTACCATTCTCCCTTGGTATCCACCTCTGGTAAAAGGCATTCTTCCCCTTGATCTCATACCCCTTGGATAAAAGCCTCTTCCCCTTCCATTCATAAATGAAAGTGGATATATTAGGCCTGTATCTGGTTTCCCTGGTAATGCTGGAACCACGGGATATCCTTTAAATAGGAATGGTCCATCATCTTCACCATACCATTTGAGTGATTCAGAAGGTACAAAAATTCCAGGGTCTTCACCTTCAAAAATCAGTTTTGGTCCTACATAAATCTGCAAATCATTACTTCCCATGGTATTGAATCTAATGGAACCTTTAGCATAGGTACCGTTATACTCTTTTTCTGCGATGACCTCTTCCCCTTTTTTGATCTCCTCATCACATCTTAGACAAAAATAATTCTCAAACTTCTGCCTCATCTGCACTTCCTCTTCTTCTTCCATAATTTCCTCTTCTTCTTGAATCCTTCTTCAATATGAGTTGCCATTTTTCCTTTCTTCAATCTGGCAGTCACCATGTTGACCTCTACCAAAGGAAAAGGATCAATATCAATCCCCATAACCTCTTTATTTCCCTTAGCATATTGTAACAGACCTTTCTGGATCAAATCCTGCACACAGTTTCGAAATGTAACACAGTTGTTAGTATTGTGTCTGAAAGAATTATGCCACTTGCAATAATCTTTTCCCTTTCTATCCTTTTCAGGCGGGATCATATGCCCTGGGGATAAAGTTAAGAACTTTTGATTAATTAGTTCATCAAACAATTGATCAGCTTTGGATAAATCAAATGAGTATTGTCTAAAATTCGCTTGATTTCTCCTATTTGGATGAGATGAAGGCATATTTACAGGCTTCTCAGCCTTTGTCAAAGTATCACAGATAATTGGTGCTTTTCCAATTACTTGGGCAACATCAATCTCAACATCACCTTCTATATCTTGGTAATATGTACCAAGTGACTTATTTTTCCTGTATTCTCCTTCCATCAAAATAGCCTCATATCCAATGGCTTTGGAAGTAAAATCAAATAAGTCTCTGAATTCAGTTCCAGTAAAATGCTTCTTGAAATCATAATCTAACCCTTCCTGGGCTATCTTTACTATCTCTGATTCAGGGATGTAAAAATGACACTGATTCCTAATCTTTTTGAATCTGTTCATATATTGTTCAACAGACTCTGAAGGCTTCTGTTTAATTTTAGCCAAGTCTGCTACTGAAATTTCTAGTGCATGCCTAAAGAATTGAGTATGAAACTGTTCTTCCATTTCTCTCTAAGAATGAACAGAATTTGGAGGCAAGTTAATAAACCAAGAGAAAGCAGTTCTAGTAAGAGAATGAGGAAACAATTTTAATTTCAGAGCCTCATCCAAATCTGCTTCACCTATTTGCAGGCAAAATCTCCCAACATGCTCTATAGTTGATTGATTCTCCTCTCCATTGAAAAGGACTAAATCTGGGATTCTATAATGCCTAGGGAAAGGCACATTGTCCACCCAATTTGGATATGGTTTTCTAAACATAGGCTTTTCAATTCTTCGTAATCCAGGACCATACATGTCCTGCATAATATTTGTAAGCTGAGCCCTTAAATAAGGCTCTTGAATTCTTCCAGTTTGATTTGGAGGAACCAAGGCTTCAGGCCTAATGTCATAACCATATGGATAATCTTGTCTTCTTACGTTTGGTGGATCATACCCATAGAGATTTGGATCACCATTAGCCATACCTGGCACATTTCTATTTTCATTCCTAAAAAGATTTGTATAAACGTTTTGCCCTCCAAGGGCATTATTTCCAATATTTCCAGTTTCTGTTCCCATGGGAACAGTGGTTGGTATACTTTGATAAAAGCTCTGATTTTGACCATTACTAACATTATTTGGAACTCTATTCATGCC
Organism: Rhododendron ovatum; assembly: GCA_019656835.1. NCBI lineage: Eukaryota > Viridiplantae > Streptophyta > Magnoliopsida > Ericales > Ericaceae > Rhododendron > Rhododendron ovatum. The sequence continues at coordinate 47,073,885 of CM033792.1, forward strand.
AGTAAAAATAGTTTCAAAAGTTGGATTTTCAAATACCTGTGTGGAAGGTATTGCAGTACTACGGTTCGTACATCCACTGGTCTGTCCAGGGTTAACATTTACGTTAACTGGGATTTCCACCGCTGGTTGATTTTGAATCCCTGCTGCCTTAAACATAGCCATTAAAGTTTTGGCTATTTCACTTTCTGGATCATTCAAAACTCTTGCACATTTTTGGACCAAATCACGTGACTCACTTTCTAGACCATTTGGTTGGCCTACTTCTGGACTCCTCTGGTCTGGATTCACAACATTGACTCCAGTCGCATCACTTCCACCATTGGTGTTGGCAGGGTTATTGTCATTGTTACCATCTGTTGGTAATTGATTCCTAGTCTTTGGTGCCATTGCTCACTTCCAAATTAGTAACGAGCCCTCCTTCTAGCGCCAAAATTGTTATCAAAATTCTTGTTTTCTATCCAATCGACGGAGAATCGATGGGAAAATTGTTTCGTAAGCTTGCTGGAATGTGGGTGTGGAAAGTGGAGTTTGGTTCCTTGCCGTATTTCAGGACTTCTCTGGAAACAAATAATGAAGTGGACGAAGTATGGAAGAAGATTAACAAAATGGACTTTATTAACCCTCGAGGTAGAAGAACAATCAATCGAGATGATTGAGTGAACGATTACAAGTTAATTCTACTCCTAGAAAAGAAAAGATAAAGGCCTGATTGGCGTTGTTTTGTGTCCCCTTTGAAACTGCTAATAACTTGTATTTAAATAGGCCTTTTTGCATTACATTTGAATTCAAAACTTCCCTCCAAAGTGGCAGTTGATAATTCCTTGAATTCTGATCATGGATCTCCTTCAACTGCCAATCATGCCCACGTTGAGAAAATAATCTCGTTGATTGCAGTTTCCATCTTCTTCAATCGTGGAGTTATGGGATCCGCCTCCATTTGACATTTGTCACCTAATCGACGGTCAAAAGTGTCAAAAGAACATGCCACGTGTAGGCCAATCGACGGACAAGACTTTTTTTTTTTTTTTATAGTTTCACCATCGATTTACCTCCATTCAGAATTATTACGTTAAGTCCATACTATCTTCACATTTGCCTATTTTTACCCCTGCCACGTGTCACCTAATCGACGGGTAAAAATATAAATATTATTTGTGGTACAAACAGGATCATGTGCATTACCGATACTCTGGATTTTGAACAAAGTAAGTAAAATAATGAGCACAATTGTATCAGATCTATCGATGACCTGTCCTCTCTAATGCCTTCAAGTTTTGATTTGGGGGTCATGCATCCATGGCATAAGGTCTCTTGAAATCCTTGACTTTTGGCAGTGTGTGAGGATCGTCAAAAATTAATATATGTGAACAGCTACTTTACGCACATATAGTCAAATGCTAGGTCTGTATTCAACCCTCCACCAATTGGAAACTACATTGATATTGTTATTGTTGTATTGTATTTATTCTTTTTTGAAAAAGTTGTAACCCTCTTTAAACGAAGCAAAGGCCAAGCAAATTGCTAATCCATAAAGCATCTCAAAGACATTTTGAAGCCATCTTTCTTTGACGAAGACGAAGACCGACGACGAAGATTGGGTCGACGGAGACGGACACATTGAGCGAGAAGCTAGCACCATTTTCCTTGTAGTTTTCAATTTTCTGAATTATTGCGTGTGAATTCACATTAACTGATTGCCAAGCACTATTTAATTTCTTTTTCCTTTCTTTCCTAGAAAGTGAGAGCACTTCAAATCTTTTTTTTTTCCATTTTTTTTTTTGTGTGTGGAGAAATAGCAGTACAATCTTGTGGTAAGATAATCTCCAATCCACCTTTATTTCTCCAAAATGGAGGATGGACGTGACACATTGAAGGGATATTTTATAATTTATCATATTTTTTCTTCACTTTTTGTACTTTTTGAGAGAATCTTGGAGGAATCTATAATCTTTATTAAGGCATGAGGTGCAAAAAAGTCTAATTTTATGGTTTTAGAAATCATTTGAAAATCATACACTACTTATTATACTCTTCATTGGGGATTATTTCTTCCAGAATGTCTCCTTGCAATTTGAATGAACACTATCTGTTTGACAATACACCTCAATGGAACAATTGATGTGGAAAAAGAGAAAAAAAGAATGGGAGCGACAAATTTTCAGACCTTATTGTCTCAAAGCTTTCTCGCTTGAATGAGCACCCACCCTTTGAAAAATCGTTTATTGTGGCGATTTCTAAAAGTTTTTAGAACCAATGGAAAGAAGGGGAAAAAAAAAACTTGTGAATAAGGCTACACATGACATTCCCTTGCTGACGAGTGTGTGACCTAACATTTTATCTCCGAACAAGTGACATTCCCACAAGAAATTGTGAATGAGTTTTTTTTTTTTATTTGTAAAAGGAGCCTTTTGTGAAGTATCTTTAAAAAGGTTGACAATGTTGGGTGCTACAAATGATTTTGGGTAGAACATGCAAACGTATTTTGAGGGTAACTTGTCATAATTTACTAAACTAAAATTAAAGTCAAACTAAATTATTGAGTTGTGTTTGTTTCCCATTTTAGTTTTGTTTTTCAATCATTATCATATTTTTTTCGCTAATCATTACTTTATTTCTCCAATTATTATTTTGCCATCCATCTCTATCTCTCTCTACTCATTACCCCACTCTCCAATTATTACCCTATTTTTCTTTCCATCCACTAACAAAACTAAACTAAACCAAAATGGGAAACAAACACAGCAACATTTCCAGTTGGAAACACTTAATCCACCACGATCCACAAGGGAGGTCCAACTATACTACAACAAATTAATTCCCGTGTAGACTGCCCAACACATGCAGGAATCGATAGAAATTGAGAATGAGAATCAAAACTTGAACGCCAAACAAAGATTTCCGAAGGCTCCTAAATGCTAAGGTGACAATTGGCTAAACCCTTTGCGTTCCTCCCCTCATTTTTGTACTTGGGAAACATACTAAGTACTGCACCCAGAGGCAGCTTCAGGCCCCGGAGAAATGTTTCTAATAGGGGGCTGTAAATATTTAAGCTTCTTATGTGTGTGTGTCATGTTGACTATTGTGCACAGTTATGTGTTAATTTGAGAGTGCCTCTCTGTGTCTATTCAGCAGCGTAGCTAGAAATATGCATTAGTGGGGACATGCACTATAAAATAAAAATTCCGGTGACACCGAATCTCTCGATCACATCCCACCGGCCCACAACTTGATATTTTTTGACAATATTATGGTAACTTGCGTGTTACATCACGAGAAACAAATGGGGGCTTTCTTATTTTGAAGCAATATTTTGTTCACTCACCTATTGCGAATCCTCAATAGAGTAGATAATGCTATCATGTTCACCCTATTTTTGAGTTGTTAAATAGAGTATCCTTTATTTGTACATATTTAGGTGAGTTGATTAAACTATATAAAAAGTACTAATAGCTAATTCGATTCAAGGAAAAAATAATTGCAATAGTGGGGCTTCTGCTCCCAGTGGCCCTAAATTGGCTCCACCACTAGCCTATTTACGTGAAATTGGCCCAGCTCAAAAGCTTAGGGGGCCCAAAAAACTGCGGTGGCAAATGTTTTAAATTTTTATAATTTGACGCCTAGTTTTGAAACATGGGTTGAAAGAGATGTTGTACCGTGTTGTTCAATTTGGTTTTGCTCCATGAGTAATTAGTCAGTCGTGGTGGGACTCTGTCACATGGTGCCCCAACATTCTTATCTTTCACAAATTTATCTGTATTGATAGGCGCGTAAATATTCACATAAGCGCCCCTTAATTTGTTCAATTACTAAGTCTATTTATATTATTATTTGGAGTTTTGTGCCTTACTTTTGTGTTGTAGTTATTTGGAGGGTTTGAAAAAAAAAAAAAAAATGAGAGGGTCTGTGAAAAATCTAAAATCTGAATGAAAAATGGAACATTGGTTCGAGGCCCTACACATATGTATCGGATTGAGCTAATTTTTCACAGGTACACTTAATTTGTTTTAAAAAAATTATCGAACAGCTAAGATCATCCTTTCAAGATCCAGAGTGGATCCTGTGTGTCTGTTGGTCCCCCATTGGGGATGGAGATTGTTGGTCCCCTTAGCATTATGGAAAAATGGAGCCGGCTACACACACCGACCATACACACAGTTGGCATGCATGGCCAACTTCGGGCATGTACGGATGATCCGAGCCGTTCAAAAATTATAAAAAAAAAATCCAAGTGGGCGTGCGAGAGCTTAGTTCTATCCGATGTGTGTAGATGTTCGATCCAATCATCTCATTTTTCAAAAATTAGAATGAGCACCGCAAAATGGGATGATTGGATCGAGCATTTACACATATCGGATGGAACTGAGCACTAGCTGGCCCACTCGGAATTTTTTGAAAAGTTTTGAATGGCTCGGATCATCCGTGCCGGGAATGGGCCTTGCTTGCTGTCTGTGGCCGTGATTGGTGGCCACGGTCGGTTTCTTTAGCATTGGCGGTCGATTATTTGTGTTGTCACTATCATGGTTTGCAATTCAAGTGGTGGGCCATTACCCTAGTAGGAGTAATGTGAAATAAGGAAAAAAGGGGAAGGAGTTCGAGAAGGAAAGAATTGTCTTCTTGCATAAAGGAAAATGAGGATTTTGCAGAAGGGGAGAGGAGACCAACTCCTCATGGCGGGCTAAATCCGTCTTTTAGAGCGTAGAGGAAGTTTGTACTCCATGTAACATAGATTTTATAGCTTGTTTTGGATTTAATATTCAGATTTGGTTAAATGAATTAGATGATTTCATGTTTATGAAATTGATTTTATTTTGTTCCATATAATTGCTTGTTTGTTATCTGCAATTTCTAATACTTTTGATGCAGTGATTGTTAATTAAAATCGTGGTAATTGAACATGATAGACGGATCTTACTAGTAAGATGATTAGTGCTAGGCGGAAATAATCTATGCCGCTACATGATATTTGAAAATTCTTAGGCGAAATCATGAGGGCCGCGAACCATAACGGTGTCCGGTAAATTCGAATAAGAAATCATTTGATTGAAATAAATCTAGGTTACAAAGTGACAGGTGGATTCGAAAATATCAAGCCCCTTATATATGTTAATGCTTCATTACTTTTTAGTTTAAGGCTGCCCATCTACATTACATAAGATAGGCCCAATTCAAGTTTAGGAGCCAAACAAATGTCATGGCAATAGCGAAATATTTAATAATTTGAGGCCTAGTTTTGAGAAATATGATTGAAAAGAGATGGTGTGCCGTGTCGTGTCATTCAATTTGGTTTTCTTGATGATGTGATCCTTATGAGAGAGCAAGATGGAAATTAGGAACTGAGGAAGAAACATTTAAAAATCGACGACTTTGACAAAGACGAAGACCGCGGAGTCTGACCCATTGAGCGAGAAGAACCATTAATTTTCCTTGTCGTGTTTTCAAATTGATGCCTATTTTCGAAATATGATCGAAAAGGGATGGAAAGGAACTGAGGAAGAAACAGTCAAAATCCACGACTTTGACGAAAACGAACACGACAAGTGAAAATTGAAGAAAATCAAAACTAGATCTAAAACAATACTGAATCGGAATCCAATTTTGTTTTTCTTGTAATTTTCATGTGTGTTGATCATGTATCTATTCAAGTCTGATGAACACAATTTTTGGTATTATTAAAGTTCTCGCCGAACTCTACAAAATATACAGAGCCGATCATCCAAGTCTGATCGAAAAATGGCCAAAAAATAAAAAACGGACTGGAGGAGATACCACCACCATTGATATCCCCGGTATACAAAAAAAGTTTCGCCCATTTTCGTTGTCATTGCCAATTTTTTGGAAAGAATATTGTGGGTGTGAATTCACATTGATAGGCAGACAAGCACTGATCTGGATCGGTTAAGGCCCATTCTGCTAAGCTGGATAAGTACTTAAAAAATAAGTACCTATTTTTAAACTTAAAAATAATTGGTTTACGAAAATTATTTTTTATTTTATTTTTTTGCATCGTTCAAAAGATCTCATCGAGAAATAATGGGACTTACAAGAACAATTTTTCAATTTTTTTGTATTGTTCAAAAGATCTCATCGAGATCTATCAAATAAGGTCTATATTGCATATTTTTAGATTTTAGTAAACCTAATATTTTTAAGCTCAAAAATTACATATAAATATATTTTTTTAATGGGCCTAGTGGAACACGTATGATAGCTTATTTAAACGAAGCAAAAAGGCGATGTCACAGTAGTAGTATTATTGAAGTGTAGGGATGGAGTACTTTCAACATTTACTGATGAGGTTAATATGGGTATTGGTGCTCGTGTTATTAGCTGCAGAAAATGGATGCAATAGATGTTTGGAAAAAGAAAGAGTTGCTCTCTTGCAGCTCAAAAACTCCTCGTGGTGGGCTAAACCCGTCTTTTAGGGCATAGATGAAGTTTGAACTCCGTGTATTGTAGATTTTATTGCTTTTGTTGGATTTGATTGAATGAATTGGATTTGATTTCATGTTTATGAAATTGATTTTATTTTTTCCATAGAATTGTGTGTTTGTTATCCGCAGTTTCAAATACTTTTCACACAGCGATTGTTAATTGAAATCGTGGTAATTGAACGTGATAGACGGATCTTACTAGTAAGACGGTTCGTGCGAGGCAGAAATAATCTATACCAGTTGATGATATTTGAAAATTCTCAGGAGTAATCACGAGGGCATGCAAACAATGACGGTATCCAGTAAATCCGAATAAGAAATCCTTTGATCGAAATAAATCTAGGTTACAAATGGACAGGTGGGTTCTAAACCCTAGGCCTTTTCTCACATCAAATCTCGTAACATTCATTTGCTTATATTAGTCTTAATTTAGTTTTCTCAAAAGTAACAATCAATTCTTTTTTCGGAATTAAATTTGTAAGGGTAATAGAAATATTGTGACTTTATTTCATTAATTATTCTTGGTATAGCAAAACAACGATCATGTATTCATCAAGAAAGAGTGGTAGATAAGGGAGTGTGTTAGGCTTGTCCGTGGTTCACATGGGGCTTTGTAGGCCCGAAAATATAAAGCTCCTTATATATGTTATGCACCATTACTTTTTAGTTTAAGGCTGCCCATCTACATAAGATAGGCCCAATCCAAGTTTTAGGAGACAAACAAATGCCGTGGCAATAATGAAATTTTTAGTAATTTGAGGCCTAGTTTTGAGAAATATGATTGAAAAGAGATGGTGTGCCGTGTCGTTTAATTTGGTTTTCTTGATGTGATCCTTATGAGAGACCGAGATGGAAAGGCACTGAGGAAGAAATAGTTAAAAATCGACGACTTTGACGAAGACGAAGACTACGGAGTGTGACCCTTAGGCTCCGTTCCGGAACGATAAATAAGTACTTATTTTTTAAGAAGGTAATTTCAAGCTCAAAAATCATGTGCTTACGCAAATAATTTTCTTATCACTATGGATTTTATTTGATAGATCTCATTGAGATATTTAATACAGTGCAAAAAAAATTGAAAAATTATTTTTCATTTATATTATTTTTGAATTTGAAAATGTAAAATAAGTACTTATTTTTTAAGAAGGTGTTCTGGAACGGGGCCTTAGCCGTGTTTCCCAAATTGATTTTGAAAGGCTACCTATCAGTTTGTTTGCTTGTCACATTGAGTGGCTGACAAGCGCTATATAAAAATATTAGTACTGTATGATCTTGTGTAGAGACAGAACTAGAATTTTATAAACGCGAGAGTCGAATTATGAACACCAAGATTTTAAATTTCAAGATTTGGGAATGTAGGCTTTGTTCGGTTAAGAATTTTGAATTTTGGATTAAAATCATTATCTTATTTCTCTCAAATCATTACTCTCATTTTTACGCTTATTACCTTCCTAATGATTTTTTTTTTAAAACGTCGGAATCTAATGATTTGTTTGGTTTAGATTTTGAGGGAGATTTTTTTAGGAATGAGTGGAGAGACATAGAAAGAGAAATAGATTGGATTTTGAGACCCAAGATTTTTGTAGTTAGCTGCGTAAGTAAGTAACCTAGCTGCTTATTTAAACAAAGCAAAGCAGAGTCCATATGTCATAGTATTTTTTAAGAGTAGGGATGGAGTACTTGCAACATTTATTGATGAGGTCATTATGGGTAGTACTCGTGGTTATGTTGGCTGTAGAAAATGGATGCAATGGGTGTTTGGAAAAAGAAAGAATCGCTCTCTTGCAACTCAAAGACTCCATCAATTTCCCAAACCGCATTGATTGGTTGCCATCTTGGGAGGAAGACGATAACATGGACTGTTGCCACTGGGAACGTGTTAAGTGTAATTCCACTACACGTCGAGTTATCAAACTTGAACTCAATTATACAAGAGAGTGGTGGAGAAATGATTATTGGCATCTAAATGCCTCTATTCTTCTCCCCTTTGAATCACTCCGAAGCCTAGACTTGTCTGACAACCAATTGCGTAGTTTCGTCGGGAATGAAGGTATGGCTTCTGACCTCTTTTTACATGAAGAAATGAAATCTAATCTCAAAATTTAATTTTTTCTTTTTTCTTCAGTCAATTCCAAAATCGATTTAACGTATATTCTACACATCAATAATTGGTTGAGAAGTTTGTGATGAATTTCATAATAAAATTCTATGCAGCACAAATTCATAGAATTTGAAGCTACATAATTAATCATGTGCTTGTGTTTCTCTAGTAGAGAAGTGAAGTCAATTTGTTTTGTGTAATATTTTTCGTTGACATCTCGAATATGAGATATATCTCCGAGAGGCATGTTGGTCTCTACTTGGTTCCAATGTCATTAATTACCTCCAAACAAGCATTATGTACTCTTAAAGTGACATTAATATTCCTTGATTAAATAATTAGTACCACTAGTGGTGATATTTTAATTCTTCTGTGACATTCATTATTAGTCAAAAATGTAGGCACGTCGAGCATTGAGTTGTTCAAACTTGAATTGTAAAAACAGAGTGGCTTTTAAAAATATATGTGTATGTATATATACGTATAAATATATGTGGGGAGAATTCAAGGGATAAAACAATTGACACAACTTTTGACACAATAATAACATATCTGATACCATAAAAAGAAGAAAATTACAGAGAATATGTGTTTTAGGATTCAAATGCATTTTTTTTTTTCTCATTCGATTAATGGGCATAAATAGCCAATGTACAAAAGAACTAATATGGGAAAGAATATTTATAGGATTCTATACAATCACTAATTGATACAATGGAGAGAAATAAGGAAAGAAATTGAGAGAGAAATTAGGTGCATTGATAGCCACAAATCATTGTGATTTTGTAACAAAATCCAATCCTAATCACTATCTCACGGTTTTTTAATTTTCGAATCCGTGTCTGGACCATTAATCCACAAACAAAATCCAAAACGTACGGATCAGTTCGGTCCGAACCGGTTTCACGATTCACCGAATTTTTTGTGCAGCCCTAAAAGAAAGCGTATTTGCGTTATCAGTGTTCTGGTTGGTAATTCAACTGGTGGGCCAGTACCCTTGTAGGAGTAATGTGAAAGAAGGAAAAAAGACGAAGGAGTTCGACAAGCAAAGAATTGTCTTCCTTGTAGATGAAGTTTGTAGTCTAAGTTACTTAGATTTTATTGCTTTTGCTGGATTTAATATTCGGATTTGGTTGATTGAATTAGATGATATATTTCATGTTTGTGAAATTGGTTTCAACTGTTCTCCCCCAATAATTGTATGTTTGTTATCTGCCGTTTTCAAACACTTTTCATACGACAGTTGTTAATTGAATTTGTGGTAATTGAATGTAATAGACGAATCTTACTAGTAAGACGATTTGTGCTAGGCGGAAAATAATCTATGCCGCCTGATGACATATGAATTTTTTTAGGAGAAACCGCGTGGACCCACGAACTATGATGGTATCCGGTAAATACGAATAAGAAATCCTTTGATTGAAACAAATGCGGTGGCAATAGAAAAATTTCTAATAACTTGACGCCTAGTTTTGAGGAGTATGATTGAAAAGAAAAGAGATGGTGTGCCGTGTCGTTCAATTTGGTTTTCGTGATGTGATCCTTGCGAGAGAGCGAGATGGAAAGGAATAACTGAGGAAGAAACAGGTAATTATAAAAATCGACGACTTTGATGAAGACGAAGATTACGGAGTCTGACCCATTGAGTGAGAATATTGCGTGTTTTCAATTTTTTGGAAAGAATATTGCGTGCATGTGTGAATTCACATTGAGTGATAGACAAGCACTGTTGAGAAATATCGGTACTCGGTATGATCTTGTCTGGTATTTAGCTGTGTAGGAGCATCAATATATCAAGCTCATCAAATCCACCTTTAAACTAAATTGCTGAGCCAAAACAGAAAAAACACTCCAAAATATCTCAAAATCAGGCTCACCTCCTCCCTTACTATTCTGAATATTTTTTTTTTGCTTTGCAAAAAGATTTTATTAATCTTTGAAGAGATTGCAAAGATTGAAAGGATCAACGGGTACACCGGCTGAAGAAACGCCACCCGGTAACTAACACCCAACGAAGGCAAGAAAGCCAACCAAAGACACCACAACAAAGAGCCAACAACCTAAAACAACCTAAACAACCAAAAAGCCCTAAGCGACTGAATACCAATAAGGCAAAGAACAATCCGAACGAAAAAGAAACCAAAAAACTGAAACGATGGACTTAAAATTCCAGAGAAAGAGAGCCACCTTCCTCGAAATTACTAATTTCCTCCCGGAAGTGACTAGTCTAATTAGACTGACTAGCCACTATTCACTCTCGCTTCTCCTTATTTTATTACTTCTCTCTCTCTCTCTCTCTTGGGGTGGGTTTGAATATTTAGTTGAGTAAACAGTGGAAGTAAAGAGCCTGATTCTATGTAATTATGTAAAAGTGATTAGCTAAAATACAAAAAGTGAGTTTACCTAAACAAAGCAAAAAGGTCATGTCTTAGTAGTAGTATTTTTGAAGTGTAGGGATGGATCGATCGAGTACATTCAACATTTAGCTGAGAGGTCACTAATACTATGGCTATTGGTGATCATGTTAGCTGTAGAAAATAGAAGCAATGAGTGTTTGGAAAAAGAAAGAATTGCTCTCTTGCAACTCAAACATTCCATCAACTTCCCAAACAGCACTTTGTTGCCATCTTGGGATCAGGAAGACGATAACTCAACCCAAACTCCCGATTGACTATCTACGTAAAACTGGCACAATTGAAGTTTTAGGGGCCCAAACAAACCCGGTGGCAATAGTCAAATTACAAATAATTTGACGCCTAGTTTTGGTACATGATTGAAAGAGATGGCCAGTGTGCCGTGTTGTCCATTTAGTTTTTGGCCCATGGATTCTAGTTATGAGAGGCTGAGATGAGATGGAACAATTAACGTCAACTACAATTTGACGAAGATGAAGACTACGGA